>RPOG01006058.1:11393-26799 GCA_008086565.1 Thalassoma bifasciatum
AATTGAAAACATTGTGTAAGGCGCAAAGAAGAATAAAAATATCCTGACACAGGCTAGTATGTTTCCACTACATGAACCATTTAATTTATGAGTAAATAAGTTTAAAATAGGAAGCAATTGTGGTGACCATTTCAGAACACAGGGTTAACACAGAGCAGCTAAAGCTTAAGTTTGGCCACTAGATGGAGCCCAATGACCACATTTGAAAGGAGCCAAATGCTCAGTTATGCAGGGTGATGATTATATCAGCAAAAAAATTGGGAAAAATGTTAGTAAAAGTCAAAAGACTTAGAGTTTAATCAAAAAAGTTTCAGTGTGTGTCCGGGGATGTATCTTGACAGGTTGAATGAAATTGTAATGAAATGAGGTGAGAAATCAGGTACTATTAGGGAGTTGTTATAGTGTTTTACAATCAAATTTTGTTTGTAACTTTTTTGAAAATTAAATATATATTTGGAAAAAGAATCGTAAACATTATGTCGAGTGTAAGAAGAATTAAAGTATCCTGTGACAGGCCAATATGAATTTCCACCACTTGAAACATTTAATTTAGGAGTAAATAAGTTTAAAATAGGTGACCACTTCACAATATAGGGTTAACACAGAGCAGCCAAAGATTAACTTTGGCCACTAGATGGAGTCCAATGACCACATTTGAAAAGAGCCAAATGCTCATTTATGCAGGGTGATTATTTGATTCGCAAATAAATTGGGTAAAAGTGTCAGTAAAAGTCAAAAGACTAAGAGTTTAATCCTGTACGTTTGAGGGTGTGTCCAGGGATGTATCTTGACAGTTTGAATGAAATGTAAAAAAAAACTGAGGCCAAAAATCCGGTACATATAGGGAGTTCCTATATTGTTTTACAATCAAATTGTCTTTATAAATTTTTGAAAAGTAAATATATATGAGGAAAAAGAATTTTAAAGATTATGTCGAGTGCTATGGAAAATTAAAGTATCCTGAGACAGGCTTATATGATTTCCCAGCACATGAAACATTTAATTTATGAGTAAATACGTTTAAAATAGGTGACCACCTCACAACACAGGTTTAACACAGAGCAGCCAAAGATTAATTTTGGCTTCTAGATGGAGCCCAATGACCACATTTGAAAGGAGCCAAATGCTCATTTATGCAGGGTGATGATTTAATTATCAAATAAATGGGGTAAAAATGTTGGTACGATTCCAAAGACTAAGAGTTTAATCCTGAAAGTTTGATAGTGTGTCCAGGGATGTATCTTGACAGTTTGAATGAAATTTGAATAAAATGAGGCCAAAAATCAGGTACGTATAGGGAGTCTTATAGTGTTTTACAATCAAAGTGTCTTTATTAGTTTTTGATAATTAAATATATATTTGGAAAAAGAATCGTAAACATTATGTCGAGTGTAAGAAGAATTAAAGTATCCTGAGACAGGCCATTATGAATTTCCACCACTTGAAACATTTAATTTAGGAGTAAATAAGTTTAAAATAGGTGACCACTTCANAAAAAAATCGGAAATGTAATCGCCACCTTGTGGCCAAACCGGAAGACTAATGAAAACTCTTTGTACAACTTTTAATCCTCGATATATGTCGCATACACATGACAAAGTTGAAGTTGATCGAACAAAATCCCTAGGACAAGTTCGTTCAAATAGGTACCCTACTTTTGGCCAAAATTGCACATTTAGGCCTCATTTCCGAAGTTCCTGTCCAGAATTTCCATATGGTCACACCAGACTTTTTTGTAGGTCTGGTCACCATGTATCCAACCGAGTAAAATTTACAACTATAGCACCACTTTCCCCGAGGGGCTAGCGCGGCTAGTCCGCGCCTAGCGTCACGAGCACGCAAAAAAAATCTAGACATATCGCCTGAGTAGCGGTTACACATTCACGGGGGTGTGCCATAGAATTCCGGAGTTTATCTCAAGTGGAGTACCTGAAAAATGAGGCAACTGGGTACTAAAGAAAGAAAAATAATAATTAAAGCTGCCAAGCAGCGATAAGCGGGACCGAGCGAATTGGTCATTCGAGGCACACGTGGGGTTATGGCGCGTTGGTCAATCGAGGCCCCTGTGGGGTGTAAAGCACATGGACACTACAAGCCTGCAGAAGGCACCTTTACTTTAAGTTTGGCCTGTAGACACAGCCAAATGACCATATTTGCTGGGGCCAAATAGTCATTTATGCAGTGTGTGTGTTTGGTTTGACATAAAATTGGGGCAGAAACATAAGCAAAAGATGTAAGACCAAGAGTTGAATCCTCTAAGGTAGAAGGTGTGTCCAGGGATGTATCTTGACAGATCCATGATTTGGATCCATGTGAAATCAAACACAGTGGCTCCTGAAAGTTGCAGACCCTTGCTCACTTGTTGTCAGGGTTCAGCTGAAATAGGATTATGGCAATAGAGGCAGCATAACTTAAGTGTATCCCTTTAATTTGTCAGAATTATGTGTGCACAGAGCAGCTAAAGATTAAGTTTGGGCACTTGATGGAGCCCAATGACTACATTTGAAAGGAGCCAAATGCTCAGTTATGCATGGTGATGATTTGATTCGCAAATAAATTGGGAAAAAATGTTAGTAGAAGTCAAAGGACTAAGAGATTTAACCTGTATGTTTGAGGGTGTGTCCAGGAATTAATCTGGACAGTTTGAATGAAATTTGAATGGAATGAGGCCGAAAATCAGGGGCTTATAGGGACTAGTTCATTCATGAAGTTACATTAGAGTTTGAAAGAAGGACAGTTCGGAAATTCTTGTAAATAGGATCCTGCCCTTAGGAATGGTGCTTGCTGAAGATGTTTTTGATAGTTCTGTGCAGTTTTTTTGAAAAATAAAATAAAGGGGGAGGAGCTATGACTCACAGAGTAAAACTTGTCATTTCCTGTGGCCAATAGGAGGCGCCTTACTTTGCGTGAATGAAAGTCATATGGCTGCATTCAGGCTTGGACACTGAACATTTGTGTGTGTTTTGGTCAGGATCTGACTATGTACAAGAAAGTTATTATTAAGGAATAGTGTTCCTACAGTAATGGTCAACTATGTGTAGTTCCGGTGTTTTCCAGTAGAGGGCGCTGTACATTGACACCTACATGGACTCAGGCTGCGACAGCGAACATATGTGTGCACTTTGGTCCAGATCTGACTTTGCGAGCCAGAGATATAGAGGTTAGATTGTACAAAAAAATGGTCAAATTTGATCGCCGTTTGTGGCCACGCCCTTCCAGTCAGGAAAAATTCAAAAATACCTTTGGTGCATATGAGTTTTTTGTACACATACGTGAAGTTTGGAGATGATCGGTGAAAAAGTGAAGGAGTTATTAGCAGAATGCAAAACAGGAAGTAGGTCCATGCTACACAGGAAGTGGCCCAATTCTGAAGCCGTGAAACTTTCTTTGGTATAAAGTGTTATATTTTCTGATAGGTCTTTTCATGAAGAATTCACATGAGAATTTTCATGCCGATCGTGGTTCGTTTAAAAATTAGCGAGGCACTTTTTTTTGCGCTAGCTACGACTGAATTATGCGATTCGGCCGGAATTTTCACGGGAAATTGGCCACATACCGGTGGTGCGTCTAAGGGAGCACCTAATTTAAAAATTGTTAACAAAAAATTGGATAAAAAAATAAAGGAGTTACGAGGTCACAAAGTTGGCGAGTTTTCCGAAAATGGCGACTTTGACCTAAAATATCGGCAGTAACCCATAAAATGGTAACAAAATGTTTTATATATTCCGAAAGGCCTCGAAAAGATCTATCTGAAAAAAAACTGTCATGGCGATACGATAAAATCAAAAAAAAAAAAACACTCAGCGCCCCCTTGTGGCCAAACCGGAAGACTAATGAAAACTCTTTTAATAACTTTTAATCCTCGATATATTTCGCATACACAGGAGAACTTTGGTATCAATCAGGTAAAATCCCTAGGACAAGTTCGTTCAAATAGGTACCCTATTTTTGGCCATTTTGGGATATTTAGGCCTCATTTCCGAAATCCCTGTTGAAAAGTTTTTTTGTTGGCCAGAGACTTTTTTGTAGGGCTGGACAAGGTCATTTGAACCTACTAAAAATCACAACTATAGCACAACTTTCCCGGAGGGGCTAGCGTAACTAATCCGTGCCTAGCGAAGCTAGCATCTGAAAAAAATTTAAGCATTTGGCCTGAGTAGCGGTTTGTGTAAGTGCCCCCACACGGTATACAGCTAGCGCAAATAGAGTTCACCTCATGGACTTTTTACTCCGTTGACCCGTCATTTCTTTGTTTTTATTATTAGGCTCGTTAAAGTTCTCCCAGGAGCGACTGTGATCAGTCACGAGCCAGGGATTATAAAGCTGCCAAGCAGCGATAAACGGGACCGAGCGAATTGGTCATTCGAGGCACACGTGGGGTTATGGCACGCTGGTCAATCGAGGCCCCTGTGGGGTTCAGAGCACATGGACACTACAAGCCTGCGGAAGGCACCCTTAGTTTAAGTTGGGCCTGTAGACCGGCCAAATGACCATATTTGCTGGAGCCAAATAGTCATTTATGCAGTGTGTGAGTTGATGAGACCTAAAATTGGGGCAAAAACATTAGCAAAACTTGTAAGACCAAGAGTTGAATCCTCTAAGTTTGAGGGTGTATCCAGGGATGTATCTTGACAGTTTGAATGACATTTTAATGAAATGATGCCAAAAATCAGGGACTTATAGGGACCAGTTCATTCATGAAGCATGTTTAGAGTTTGACAGGAACACCGATGGAAATTCTTGTAAGTAGGAGCTTGCCCTTAGAGATGGTGCTTGCTGAAGATGTTTTTGATAGTTCTGTGCAGTTGTTTTGAAAAATAAAATAAAGAGGGAGGAGCTATTAGTCACAGAGTAAGACTTTTAATGTCATGTGGGCAATAGGAGGCACCTTACTTTGGGTGAATGAAAGTCATATGGCTGCATTCAGGCTTGGACACTGAACATTTGTGTGTGTTTTGGTCCGGGTCGGAGTTTGTATAAGAATGTTATTATTAAGGACTTGTGTTTCTATAGTAATGGTCTACTATGTGTAGTTTAGGTGTCTTCCAGGAGGGGGGCGCTGTACATTGACACCTACATAGACTCAGGCTGTGACAGCGAACATACGTGTGCAGTTTGGTCCTGATCCGATTTTGCGAACCAGAGATATAGAGGTTTGATAGTTGAAAAAATTGTCAAATTTGATCGCCGTTTGTGGCCACGCCCTTTTACCCAGGAAAAATTCAAAAATACCTTTGGTGCATATGAGTGTCTTGTACACATATGTGCAGTTTGGAGATGATCGTAAGAAAAACATAGGAGTTATAAGCAGAATTAGCTACCATGTTAGAACAGGAAGTAGAACTTTGTCGTACAATTCCGAAGTCGCGCAACTTTTTTTGGTATAAAGTTTTATATTTTCTGATAGGTCTTTGCATGAAGAATGCGCATGAGAATTTTCACGCCAATCGGACTTTGTTTAAAATTTAGCGATGCACTTTTTTTTGCGCTATATACGACTGAATCTTGGGGTTCGGCAGGAAATTTCACAGGAAATTGGCCACATACCAGCGGTGCGTCTAAGGGTGTAGCTAATAGAAAAAATTAAAAAAAAAATATTGACTATAGAAAATAAAGGAGTAACGAGGTCACGAAGATGGCGAGTTTTCCGAAAATCCCGACTTTGACCTAAAATAACGGCTGTAACCCATAAAATGGTAACATTATATTTTATATATTCCGAAAGCCCTGAGAAAGATCTATCTGAAAAAAAACTTTCATGCGATTCGGACAAAAAAAAAATCTGCGTTTTACTCAGCGCCCCCTTGTGGCCAAACCGGAAGACTAATGAAAACTCTTTGTACAACTTTTAATCCTCGATATATGTCGCATACACACGANTACGACTGAATCTTGGGGTTCGGCAGGAACTTTCACAGGAAATTGGCCACATACCAGCGGTGCGTCTAAGGGTGTAGCTAATAGAAAAAATTAAAAAAAAAATATTGACTATAGAAAATAAAGGAGTAACGAGGTCACGAAGATGGCGAGTTTTCCGAAAATCCCGACTTTGACCTAAAATAACGGCTGTAACCCATAAAATGGTAACATTATATTTTATATATTCCGAAAGCCCTGAGAAAGATCTATCTGAAAAAAAACTTTCATGCGATTCGGACATTTTTTTTTAGACGCAAAATGAGTCGCGGGGGAACACCGGTTTGGCCTTCTGATTACTTTTGAGAAACATGTTGAAAATTAGGAGCTATATACAGCGTATGTGTGCTCTTGTATCTTTAGCTAGCCTATTTTAGGGATCCTGTTCAACGTTCAAATAGCTAGCCTATTTTTGCCAAAAAAGGCACTTTTGGGCCTCATTCCTGAAGTTCCTGTTCAGAATTCACCATTTCAATAAGAGACTTTTTGGTAGGTGTGGCGTCCATGTATCCAACCTAATAAAATTTACAGCTGTAGAAAATTTTTCCCCGAGGGGCTAGCGCAACTAGTCCGCGCCTAGCGTAGCTAGCACGAAAAAAATTTCTAGACGTAACGCCTGAGTAGCGGTTACACATTCACGGGGGTGTGCCATAGAATTCCGGAGTTTATCTCAAGAGGAGTACCTGAAAAATGAGGCAACTGGGCAGTAAAGAAACAAAAAAAATAATCCGAGCAATTTCAAGAGGGTCCTCGCTGACCCAGTCTGCTCGGTCCCTAATAATAATCCTAAGGATTACAAGAGGGTCCTCACTGACACTGGTCAGTGTGCTCGGTCCCTAATAATCCGAGCAATTTCAAGAGGGTCCTCGCTGACCCAGTCTGCTCGGTCCCTAATTAAAGCTGCCAAGCAGCGATAAGCGGGACCGAGCGAATTGGTCATTTGAGGCACACGTGGGGTTATGGCACGTTGGTCAATCGAGGCCCCTGTGGGGTTCAGAGCACATGGACACTACAAGCCTGCAGAAGGCACCCTTAGTTTAAGTTGGGCCTGTAGACGCAGCCAAATGACCATATTTGCTGTAGCCAAATAGTCATTTTTGCAGCTTGTGAGTTTGATTGGACAGTTAATTTAGGAGTAAATGCGTGTAAAAGAGGTGACAATTTCACAACACAGGGTTAACACAGAGGAGTTAGAGATTAACTTTGGCCACTAGATGGAGCGCAATGACCACATTTGAAAGGAGCCAAATGCTCAGTTATGCATGGTGATGATTTGATTAGCCAAAAAATTGGGAAAAAGTGTTGGTAAAGGTCAAAACACTAAGAGCGTAATCCTGTAAATTTGAGGGTGTGTCCAGGGATGTATTTTGAGAGTCTGAATGAAATTTGAATGAAATGAGGCCAAAAATCAGGGACTTATAGGGACCAGTTCATTCATGAAGCAAGTTTAGAGTTTGACAGTAACCCTGATGGAATTTCTTGTAAATAGGAGCTTGCCCTTAGAAATGATGCTCACTGAAGATGTTTTTGATGTTTCTGTGCAGTTGTTTTGAAAAATAAAATAAAGGGGGAGGAGGAATTACTGACAGAGTAAAACCTTTAATTTCCTGTCGCCACTAGGAGGCGCCTTACTTTGGGTGAATGAAAGTCATATGGCTGCATTCAGGCTTGGACACTGAACATTTGTGTGTGTTTTGGTCAGGATCTGACTTTGTAAAAGAATGTTATTATCAAGGAATTGTGTTTCTATATTAATGGTCAACTATGTGTAGTTTGGGTGTTTTCCAGTAGGGGGCGCTGTACACTGACACGTACATAGTCTCAGGCTGTGACAGTGAACATACGTGTGCAGTTTGGTCCGGATCCGACTTTGCGAACCAGAGATATAGAGGTTTGATTGTTCAAAAAATGGTCAAATTTGATCGCCGTTTGTGGCCACGCCCTTTTACCCAGGGAAAATTCAAATAATACCTTTGGTGCATATGAGTTTTTTGTACACATACGTGCAGTTTGGAGATGATCGGAGAAAAACTGAAGGAGTTATTAGCAGAATGCAAAACAGGAAGTTGGTCCATGCTTAACAGGAAGTGGCCTAATTCTGAAGCCGTGAAACTTTCTTTGGTATAAAGTGTTATATTTTCTGATAGGTCTTTTCATGAAGAATACGCATGAGAATTTTGATGTTGATCGGAGTTCGTTTAAAATTTAGCGAAGCACTTTTTTTTGCGC
This sequence comes from Thalassoma bifasciatum, assembly GCA_008086565.1. Taxonomy (NCBI): domain Eukaryota; kingdom Metazoa; phylum Chordata; class Actinopteri; order Labriformes; family Labridae; genus Thalassoma; species Thalassoma bifasciatum. Next base: position 19,539 of record RPOG01006058.1, read on the forward strand.
TAGCTACGACTGAATTATGCGATTCGGTCGGAATTTTCACGGGAAATTGGCCACATACCGGTGGTGCGTCTAAGGGAGCACCTAATTTAAAAATTGTTAACAAAAAATTGGATTTAAAAATAAAGGAGTTACGAGGTCTTGAAGTTGGGTAGTTTTGCGAAAACGGCGACTTTGACCTAAAATATCAGCAGTAACTCATAAAATGGTAATAGAACATTTTATATATTCTGAAAGGCCTTCAAAAGATCTATCTGGAAAAAAACTGTCATGCTTTTCCGACTAAAAAAAAAACGCGTTTTACTCAGCGCCCCCTTGTGGCCAAACCGGAAGACTAATGAAAAGTCTTTGTACAACTTTTAATCCTCGATATATGTCGCATACACACGAGAACATAGGAATTGATCGGATAAAATCCCTAGGACAAGTTCGTTCAAATAGCTAGCCTATTTTAGCATTAAATGGGATTTTTAGGCTTCATTTCCGAAGTTCCTGATCAGAATTTCCATATGGCCATAACAGACTTTTTTGTAGGTCTGGCCACCATGTATCCAACCAAGTAAAATTTACAACTATAGAACAACTTTCCCCGAGGGGCTAGCGCCGCTAATCCGCGCCTAGCGTAGCTAGCATGAAAAAAATTTCTAGACAAAACGCCTGAGTAGCGGTTACACATTCACGGGGGTGTGCCCTAGAATTGCTGAGTTTATCTCAAGTGGAGTACCTGAAAAATGGGGCAACTGGGTACTAAAGATAGAAAAATAATAATAATAATCCTTAGCATTACAAGAGGGTCCTCGCTGACACTAGTCAGTGCTCGGTCCCTAATAATCCTAAGGATTACAAGAGGGTCCTCGCTGACACTAGTCAGTGCTCGGTCCCTAATTAAAGCTGCCAAGCAGCGATAAGCGGGACCGAGCGCATTGGTCATTTGAGGCACACGTGGGGTTATGGCACGTTGGTCAATCGAGGCCGCTGTGGGGTGTAGAGCACATGGACACTACAAGCCTGCAGAAGGCACCCTTAGTTTAAGTTGGTCTTCTAGATGCAGCCAAATGACCATATTTGCTGGAGCTAAATAGTCATTTTTGCAGTGTGTGAGTTTGATTAGACAATTAATTTAGGAGTCAATACGTGTAAAATAGGTGACGACTTCACAACACAGGGTTACAACGAGGAGTTAAAGATTAACTTTGGCCACTAGATGGAGCCCAATGACCACATTTGAAAGGAGCCAAATGCTCAGTTATGCAGGGTGATGATTTGATCAGCAAATCAATTGGGTAAAAATGGTAGTAAAAGGCAAAAGACTAAGAGTTTAACCCTGTAAGTTTGACAGTGTGTCCAGGGATCTATCTTGACAGTTTGAATGACATTTGAATGGAATGAGGCCACAATTTAGGGATTTATAGGGAGTAGTTCATTCATGAAGCTACTATAGAGTTTGACAGTAACCAAGTTGTAAAGTATTGCGAATAGGAGCTTGCCCTTAGAAATGGTACTTGCTGAAGATGTTTTGATGTTTCTGTGCAGTTGTTTCGAAAAATACAATAAATGGGGAGGAGCTATAACTCACAGAGTAAAACCTTTAATTTCCTGGCGGCAATAGGAGGTGCCTTATTTTGGGTGACTGAAAGTCATATGGCTGCATTCAGGCTTGGACCCTGAACATTGTGTGTGTTTTGGTCAGGATCTGACTTTTTTATAATAATGTTATTATTAAGGAATTGTGTTTCTATAGTAATGGTCAACTATGTGTAGTTCCGGTGTTTTCCGGTAGGGGGCGCTGTACACTGACACTTACATGGACTCAGGCTGTGACAGCGAACAAACGTGTGCAGTTTGGTCCGGATCTGACTTTGGGAACCAGAGATATAGAGGTTAGATTGTTCAAAAAATGGTCAAATTTGATCGCCGTTTGTGGCCACGCCCTTTTACCCAGGAAATATTTAAAAATTACCTTTGGTGCATATGAGTTTTTTGTATACATACATGCAATTTGGAGATGATCGGAGAAAAACTGAAGGAGTTATTAGCAGAATGCCAAACAGGAAGTGGCTCCATGCTAAACAGGAAGTGGCCTAATTCTGAAGTCGTGAAAGTTTTTTCGGTATAAAGTGTTATATTTTCTGATAGGTCTTTTCATGAGGAATGCGCATGAGAATTTTCATTCCGATCGTGGTTCGTTTAAAAATTAGCGAAGCACTTTTTTTTGTGCTAGCTACCACTGAATTATGCGATCCGGCCGGAATTTTCACGGGAAATTGGCCACATACCGGTGGTGCGTCTAAGGGAGCACCTAATTTAAAAATTGTTAACAAAAAATTGGATTTAAAAATTAAGGAGTAACGAGGTCACGAAGTTGGCGAGTTTTCCCAAAATGCCGACTTTGACCTCAAATATGGGCAGTAACCCATAAAATGGTAACAAAACATTTTATATATTCTGAAAGGCCTTGGAAAGATCTATCTGGAAAAAAACTGTCATGGTGATCTGACTTCGTAAAAAACTTCGGAAATTTCATCGCCCCCTTGTGGCCAAACCGGAAGACTAATGAAAACTCTTTGTACAACTTTTAATCCTCGATATATGTCGCATACACATGACAAAGTAGAAGTTGATCGGACAAAATCCCTAGGACAAGTTCGTTCAAATAGCGAGCCTATTTTTGGCCAAAATGGGATATTTAGGCCTCATTTCCGAACTCCCTGTTCAAAAGTTTTTTTGTTGGCCAGAGACTTTTTTGTAGGGCTGGACAAGATCATTTGAACCTACTAAAAATCACAACTATAGCGCAACTTTCCCGGAGGGGCTAGCGCAACTAATCCGTGCCTAGCGTAGCTAGCATCTTAAAAAAATTTAAGCATTTGGCCTGAGTAGCGGTTACACATTCACGGGGGTGTGCCATATGACGTTCGCGTTTATCTCAAGTGGAGTACCTGAAAAATGAGGCAACTGGGCAGTTAAGAAAGAAAAATAATTAAAGCTGCCAAGCAGCGATAAACGGGACCGAGCGCATTGGTCATTCGAGGCACACGTGGGGTTATAGCACGTTGGTCAATCGAGGCACCTGTGGGGTTCAGAGCACATGGACGCTACAAGACTGCAGAAGGCACCGTTAGTTTAAGTTGGGCTTCTAGATGCAGCCAAATGACCATATTTTCTGGAGCCAAATAGTCATTTTTGCAGTGTGTGACTTTGATCAGACATAAAATTGGGGCAAAAATATTAGCAAAACTTGTAAGACCAAGAGTTGAATCCTCTACGTTCGAGGGTGTGTCCAGGGATGTTTCTTGACAGTTTAAATGAAATTTGAATGAAATGAGGCCAAAAATCAGGGACTTATAGGGACCAGTTCATTCATGAAGCAAGTTTAGAGTTTGACAGTAACCCAGATGGAAATTCTTGTAAATAGGAGCTTGCTCTTAGAAATGATGCTCGCTGAAGATGTTTTTGATGTTTCTGTGCAGTTGTTCTGAAAAATACAATAAAGGGGGAGGAGGTATAACTCACAGAGTATAACCTTTAGTTTCCTGGCGCCAATAGGAGGCGCCTTACTTTGCGTGAATGAAAGTCATATGGCTGCATTCAGGCTGGGACACTGAACATTTGTGTGTGTTTTGGTCAAGATCTGAATTTGTAGAAGAATGTTATTATTAAGGAATTGTGTTTCTATAGTAATGGTCAACTATGTGTAGTTCCGGTGTTTTCCAGTAGGGGGCGCTGTACACTGACACCTACATGGACTCAGGCTGTGACAGCGAACATACTTGTGCAGTTTGGTGCGGATCTGACTTTGCGAGCCAGAGATATAGAGGTTAGATTGTTCAAAAAATGGTCAAATTTGATCGCCGTTTGTGGCCACGCCCTTTTACCCAGGGAAAATTCAAATAATAGCTTTGGTGCATATGAGTTTTTTGTACACATACGTGCAGTTTGGAGATGATCGGAGAAAAACTGAAGGAGTTATTAGCAGAATGCAAAACAGGAAGTGGGTCCATGCTACACAGGAAGTGGCCCAATTCTGAAGCCGTGAAACTTTCTTTGGTATAAAGTGTTATATTTTCTGATAGGTCTTTTTATGAAGAATGCACATGAGAATTTTCATGTAGATCGGAGTTTGTTTAAATTTTAGCGAAGCACTTTTTTTTGCGCTAGCTACCACTGAATTATGCGATTCGGCCGGAATTTTCACGGGAAATTGGCCACATACCGGTGGTGCGTCTAAGGGAGCACCTAATTTAAAAATTGTTAACAAAAAATTGGATTTAAAAATAAAGGAGTTACGAGGTCACGAAGTTGGCGAGTTTTCCGAAAATGCCGACTTTGACCTCAAATATCACCAGTAACTCATAAAATGGTAACAGAACTATCTATATTTTCTGAAAGGCCTTGGAAAGATCTATTTGGAAAAAAACTGTCATGCAATTCTGACTTTGTAAAAAAGTTCGGAAACTTAATTGCCCCCTTGTGGCCAAACCGGAAGAGTAATGAAAAGTCTTTTAATAACTTTTGATCCTCGATATATGTTGCACACACATGACAAAGTAGAAGTTGATCGGACAAAATCCCTAGGACAAGTTCGTTCAAATAGGTACCCTATTTTTGGCCAAAATGGGATATTTAGGCCTCATTTCCCAAGTCCCTGTTGAAAAGTTTTTTTGTTGGCCAGAGACTTTTTTTTTGGGTTGGACAAGATCAGTTGAACCTACTAAAAATCACAACTATAGCACAACTTTCCTGGAGGGGCTAGCAAAATTAATCCGTGCCTAGCGTAGCTAGCATCTGAAAAATTTCTAAGCATTTGGCCTGAGTAGCGGTTACACATTCACGGGGGATGTGTCATAGGAACATATACGTTTTTCTCAAAGGAAATACCTGAAAAATGAGCGAATGAGGTCCTAAAGAAAGAAAAATAATTAAAGCTGCCAAGCAGCGATAAACGGGACCGAGCGAATTGGTCATTTGAGGCACACGTGGGGTTATGGCACGTTGGTCATTCAAGGCCCCTGTGGGGTTCAAGCACATGGACACTACAAGCCTGCAGAAGCCACCCTTAGTTTAAGTTGGGCTTCTAGATGCAGCCAAATGACCATATTGCTGGAGCCAAATAGTCATTTTTGCAGTGTGTGAGTTTGATTGGAGAATTAATTTAGGAGTAAATACGTGTAAAATAGGTGACAACTTCACAACACACGGTAAACACAGAGGAGGTAGACATTAACTTTGGCCACAAGATGGAGCCCAATAACCACATTTGAGAGGAGCCAAATGCTCAGTTATGTATGGTGATGATTTGATTAGCCAAAAAATTGGGAAAAAATGTTGGTAAAGGTCAAAACACTAAGAGTGTAATCTTGTAAATTTTAGGGTGTGTCCAGGGATGTATCTTGACAGTTTGAATGACATTTGAATGACATGAGGCCAAAAATCAGGGACTTATAGGGACCAGTTCATTCATGAAGCAAGTTTAGAGTTTGACAGTAACCCAGATGGAAATTCTTGTAAATAGGAGGTTGCCCTTAGAAATGGTGCTTGCTGAAGATGGTTTTGATGTTTCTGTGCAGTTGTTTTGAAAAATAGAATAAAGGGGGAGGAGGTATTACTCACAGAGTAAAACCTTGAATTTCCTGTTGCCAATAGGAGGCGCCTTATTTTGCGTGAATGAAAGTCATATAGATGCATTCAGGCTTGGACATTGAACATTTGTGTGTGTTTTGGTCAGGATCTGACTTTGTAGAAGAATGTTATTATTAAGAAATTGTGTTTCTATAGTAATGGTCAACTATGTGTAGTTCTGGTGTTTTCCAGTAGGGGGCGCTGTACATTGACACCTACATGGACTCAGGCTGTGACAGCGAACATACTTGTGCAGTTTGGTCCGGATCTGACTTTGCGAGCCAGAGATATAGAGGTTAGATTGTTCAAAAAATGGCCAAATTTGATCGCCGTTTGTGGCCACGCCCTTTTACCCAGGGAAAATTCAAATAATACCTTTGGTGCATATGAGTTTTTTGTACACATACGTGCAGTTTGGAGATGATCGGAGAAAAACTGAAGGAGTTATTAGCAGAATGCAAAACAGGAAGTTGGTCCTTGCTTAACAGGAAGTGGCCCAATTCTGAAGCCGTGAAACTTTCTTTGGTATAAAGTGTTATATTTTCTGATAGGTCTTTTCATGAGGAATGCACATGAGAATTTTCACGCCGATCGGAGTTTGTTTAAAAATTAGCGAAGCACTTTTTTTTGCGCTAGCTACCACTGAATTATGCGATTCGGCCGGAATTTTCACGGGAAATTGGCCACATACAGGTGGTGCGTCTAAGGGAGCACCTAATTTAAAAATTGTTAACAAAAAATTGGATTTAAAAATGAAGGAGTAATGAGGTCACGAAGTTGGCGAGTTTTCCGAAAATGCCGACTTTGACCTCAAATATCACCAGTAACCCATAAAATGGTAACAAAATGTTTTATATATTCCGAAAGGCCTCGGAAAGATCTATCTGGAAAAAAACTGTCATGGTGATCTGACTTCGTAAAAAACTTTGGAAATTTCATCGCCCCCTTGTGGCCAAACCGGAAGACTAATGAGAACTCTTTCTATAACTTTTAATCCTCGATATATGTCACATACACAGAAGAACATTGACATTGATCCGATAAAATTCCTAGGACAAGTTCGTTCAAATAGGTACCCTATTTTTGGCCAAAATGGGATCTTTAGGCCTCATTTCCGAACTCCCTGTTCAAAAGTTTTTTTGTTGGCCAGAGACTTTTTTGTAGGGCTGGACAAGATCATTTGAACCTACTGAAAATCACAACTATAGCGCAACTTTCCCGGAGGGGCTAGCGCAACTAATCCGTGCCTAGCGTAGCTAGCATCTTAAAAAAATTTAAGCATTTGGCCTGAGTAGCGGTTACACATTCACGGGGGTGTGCCATATGTCGATCGCGTTTATCTCAAGTGGAGTACCTGAAAAATGAGGCAACTGGGCAGTTAAGAAAGAAAAATAATAATCCGAGCAATTCCAAGAGGGTCCTCGCTGACCCAGTCTGCTCGGTCCCTAATTAAAGCTGCCAAGCAGCGATAAACGGGACCGAGCGAATTGGTCATTCGAGGCACACGTGGGGTTATGGCACGCTGGTCAATCGAGGCCCCTGTGGGGTTCAGAGCACATGGACACTACAAGCCTGCAGAAGGCACCCTTAGTTTAAGTTGGGCCTGTAGACGCAGCCAAATGACCATATTTGCTGGAGCCAAATA
>RPOG01006059.1:0-24118 GCA_008086565.1 Thalassoma bifasciatum
TCTGTTCTATTTCTAGTTGAAAATACAGCTATTTTTACAGCCCTGCTGCTGATGGTGATTTAAGGAAACACTAACACTAATGCTCGCTTTTCACTGACCCATACTTAGAAACACAGCTCGTAGAGAGGAGTTAGTAACCACTCCACTTTGGTATAAATCAATATTTTTTATACTTTATCAAGATCACTTGCCTTTTTTTTCTATTTCAGGCCAAATTCGTGTTGTCTTTGTGGTGACACCATGCTGTGTTGATCTCTGAGTTACTATTTTAAGCACATAAGGATGAATTCACATGCTTTGTCTTGTCTTGCTTTGTTAAGAATCTGAAGTGTCATTTCCATGACTACAGCTGGAGGTCAACACACTGTTTAGAGCTGAAGAGTTCATCCAACAGCACAAAGTCAATTTATTTGTCAAGAAAAAAGTTTATTTGTTAATGACTGACACCCTGACGTGAGGAACTTAAATTTACCTGGCAAAAACTAACAACTCATTTAAAAATGTCAAATCCTCCTCCTTGTTATGGAGTTGAAGTTAATCAAAAGATGAGGAATGTCTCATCACTTTCACTTTTATTCACTGATTTGATAAAAACATTGTAGAACAATAGAAATGATTGCTAGTTTTTGTTGTATTTTCAGATTAATCCAGAAGGTTCAGTTTTCTGTCTTGTGAGATATCAGTATTATTATAATAGAACACTTTCAAATGCAAATTTACGGAAGATTAACATAATGAAACAGCAGCTTACTTCCACTCTGTGAGCAGAAAGTAATGTGGGTTTTAATGAGCTTCTGTGGGCTCGTACTGTTGTTGATTATTGGTGTAACTGAGCAGTAGAGAGAGCCTCAGATAAAAGACGGTTCCCTGGAGAAGAGGGATAAATCTGGAACAGGACAGAGAGAGGATCATTAACATCACTGTGATTTCATTTAACAATGACGTGTGCGCCTCCGCTGGCTGCTCTCTGCTCTTTCAGGTTTTGTGGGGAATGTCTGCAGCCGTGTCTTCAGGTGACCTCGCCCCTCTGCCCTCTCTGTCGTGTGCCCTTTGACCCCAAGAAAGTGGAGCGCTCCTCTAGTGTGGAAAAGCAGCTGGCTTCTTACAAAGCACCCTGCAGGGGTTGTAGCAAGAAGGTACACACTGACCATTCTTCCATGAATTTTGTGCATCAGGTTAAAATGTATAATCTCCTACATTTACTGAAGAAAACAGTGATGTATTCACAGGAGAGTTTGAGTTAATTCATAATGAAGAAAGCAGCAATAAAGACTCATGCGATGAAAACTTTATTCTTGAAACTATGATTTTGTGTTACTGATGTGTAAAATTGTGTGTATTCGTGTGTGTGTGTGTGTGTGTCCACAGGTGGCTCTGGTAAAGATGAGATCTCACATTGCGTCCTGCTCTAAAGTACAAGAGCAGATAGCTAATTGTCCCAAGTTTGTTCCAGTTGTTCCCACCTCCCAGCCCATACCAAGGTACTCAGACCCTCTCCACTCACCTTAAAGGGACACTCATGTTCACATCAAGATCTCAGAGTATTTTCACTCCAGTCCTGCAAAACTGAAACTTTATTACAGGCAAAATCATCCATAAAATTGTATCTGCTTAAAGGGACTGTCAGGACTTTTTAAGTGATCTGATATCCAGATATATGCCTGATTATTATCCTCAATTTAGAGTGAGGTTGTCAACGCTAAAATAGGTTATTTCTAAATGCTAATTCCAAGCTTCCTGATTGGGTTGGACTGGACCGGATTGATTTCCAGCATGTCAAAATCTCTAAGACACCACAATGCCGGCTCATGAAGTTAAGCTGTGAGAAGAGAGATCTGTATTTGTTTTTTTCTGCAAGAAAAAAATTCTGTGGTTTATTTAGCAGTAATCGTGGACACTGGAGCTGGACTGCCTGACAAAAACAGGAAAGAAAAGCAAAAGAAAGCTAAACAGGAGAGTGATAGAGCATGAACTTAAGGCTGAAAACAGGGCTAGGCTGTTCTAAGCTGCAGCTATTCTGCAGTCATCTGTTCAAACTTGAGAGTCTGTCAATACAATAAAGAGCTAAGAGTTACATTTGCTCTGCTTGGTGAGTTTGGAGTTGGTAGATGAGCACTGGTAGGACATAACCAGGTTTCACTATCACTACTGAAACATCTCAGAGCACCAGGCTATGAGTAGCTAAACTAAATGTAGCCAGCTACTAAACTGTGCTAAAAACTTACAAAGTTTTCTTGTTGTTATGTTTCAAACAACAGCGCTTTATAACTGTTGATAAATACTTTCAAAACAAATACAGGAGTCATTACATCACCACAGTTTGCATGACTCCTGTGGCCAAAGGAGTTGCTGCAATCAATTTTATACAGATTCTCCTCACAGACTCCTTTAAGATATATCCTGACCCTTTGTCAAAATGTTTAAAGTAGGCTGTCATGATTCTTTTTTTTTTATCAGTATTCTGTCCCTCTGGTACCCCTGTAGTCGATTAATATGGTTTACAGCTGAAAAAAACAGTTTTTCTGTTAGTGGTGAAAGCAGAAGATGAGAAAGTAAAAAACCCTGTCTTTAAACAAACCTAATAAAGGAACCTAGTTGAACATTTTAATACTTACAGAATAGTGAAACTGATACAAATTTGTAGTAACCTACACCTTTTTTTGCCTTTGTGTGTGTCTTCTTTTTGTGCAGCAATATACCCAACCGGTCCACATTTGTGTGTCCGTTTTGTGGGGCCAGAAACCTGGACCAGCAGGAACTGGTGAAACACTGTATGGAAAACCACCGTAATGACCCTAATAAAGTGGTGAGAGGCTCCTCTTCATGTGAATACCATCCTGTCTAAGAGCTGTGTCTTTTTGGTAAAGTCAAGTGATCTCAGGATCTGTTGTTGTTCACATGCTGATATGTCTTTGGCCCAGAAACTTAACCCCAGAACTGCTTCAGAGGCTGTGATTTAACCAGGTAGTAAATGTTATCCCTGGGTTCAGCATCAGTGTTAAAAATCTATGAGTGTTCATTTTTGTAGGCTGTATCTATTTACCTGTCAGCTGTTGCTCTCTTCCTGTTTTCTCATTTTGTTTCAGCAGAGTCTCTCGTGAGCAGAATGACAAAGAAAGACTGTGTGTTATTGAATAACACTTTCTCAAAGTAAAGAGCGTGTTTGTGTTTCCAGGTGTGTCCAGTGTGTTCAGCCATGCCATGGGGAGACCCCAGCTACAAGAGCTCAAACTTTCTCCAGCATCTCCTCCACAGACACAAGTTCTCCTATGACACATTTGTTGTAAGTACAGCGCTCAGGATTCTTTGTCTCTTTAAATATGAAGTTTACCTGCGACTAAAGGCTGATAGAAGGATGCTCACTCCTCGGGTTATTTCTCTAAAATCTGATGATCATTTTTATCTCCAAGTGTGTATCTGATGACGAGAACAGATGTGTTAATTTGATTCATGTAAGTGTGAGGTGAGATCTGAGTTTTTTAATTGGGGTGAATGTTTTCTTATGGCTCTATGTCTCTTATAACCAGGGCTTTGAACCAGAATTTTTTCCAAGTCTGTTTATTCTGAACAGAAACAGTATTTCAGCGTTTTCAGTTTCTGGTCCCACCCCATTATTTACATTCTCAACCGGTTATAAACAAGGTATTTCGTTCCCAGACCAGTTAATACAGTTCCATGTCAGCCATAGTTGGTGGATGTAACATCAACACTTTCTAATAGGCTGTTATTTCCCACAACAAACACTACAACTCACTAGACCTGTGCATTATCAGGAGTTAGTATTCAGATCAATTTGCCACTGACCCTGCTCATATCTGAGGAGAGTACAAATTAATTCCTAGAAACAACCTTTTCTTTTCTATCATCAACCCACTTGTCTGCATATGTAGCAAAAGACTTAACTAAAAAACTGAAATTTCCTCTGCCTCTTGTTTACATTTTGACCTGAAAACAGGTTTTCATAATATTGTACCTGTAAGGTTGATGAGAAAACGCCACTGTTTTATCACACTGTGCTCAAAAATATGAAACACTGACTTTAATTAAATTCATGATTTCAACAAGCTCCATCTAAATACATCAAGTTTGTTGAAAGCAATAATATTAAGTTCAGCTTAGCTGACCATAAAACTATTGCTTTCAACCAACCTGATACATTTACATTAAAGGTAAAGTATGCAGGATTTTGCTAAAACATAAAATGCTAACTTTTACAGGAATAAACCTGCTCAATCATCATTTCTGGGCCTCTAAACATTTGTGTCAGTGTCTGTGTCTGCCTCACACCCTTGCAGACCCCCTCTCTCACCTGTTTTGTTAAGGTTTTGGTTGACTCAGGACGTTTCTGGGCAGAGAGCAGGAGTTTTTATAGGTGATGACCAGCCAATCACAGTGACTTCGTGTGTTTCTGATAGCAAGTGGGAGAAGCTATCCTGAGTGGCTATGGTAATGGCCGTAACAGAGAAAGAATGATGCTTGAAGTCAGGTGTACGGCTCTTGAGTTTCTCTCACGAGATGCTGCAGGTGCTCACAGGGCTGTTTTTTACCGTTTTTTACTGTTTATGGTGCGTTTACGAAGCTACAACTGTTAGCCATGCCATGAGCATGAGCAGCTGCTGACACTGAGCCACAGGGGAGGAGATCAGTTTGGATGTTGTGTATAAAAAAATTAATGAAACTTATTGAAAATTCCTGCATGCTTCACCTTTAAGGTCAATGTTTCATTTTTTTGAGTGTTGCTAGAAAGTGGAAGACAGACATGAAACTTTTGTTGAAGCAGTCAATAAGAACATGATCTCACACTGATCACTGAAAAAACAGCAGTGGGCTGACATGGAAATTAAGTGATTTTGTGTTTATGTTTTAAGTGGTCGGCACAGGTTTGCAAGGGCATAAAGAAGCAACACAGGAAGTGGATGTGTTTGGGCAACGTGACCAACATCTCAAGAACAAAAAAAATATACTGGAATTAACCAGTTTACATTGTTTTACTGTTTCGGCTTGGGAACATAAAAAATTCAAAAGTTTCTGGTTTCATTTTCGTTCCACAAACCGACTCAAAGCCCTGGTTATACACACATGAAACTACATTAATTTTGTTTAAAAGTTATCTCCCATCAGGCTCTTTGAAGAAAAGATGCTTCAAACACTTGTATTGATGAGCGAAGGGCTTCATTATGTGGTTTTTGTGTTTCTTCAGGACTACAGCATCGATGAGGAGGCAGCACTGCAGGCAGCTCTGGCATTATCACTGGCTGAAAACTGACGACAGCCGCATCGTCACCATCCTCTCACTCTTAGCTCCAGCTCCACCTTTACTGCACTGCTGCTGCTGCTGCTCCTCCATGGCTCAGAAGGTATCACCCAGACTTATCTGACCCAGCCAGGCACACACACACACACCCTCTCCACAGAAAACCACACCACCAAGTCCAGCCGTCTTCAGATGTGGCGTTGACCTCGCTCCTGTTTCACGCCAAGGATGTTTGTCCGGTCGTAGCAGAGCAGATAGTTTTCTACGCTACAACAGAAGCAGTACGGAAATGTCATCTTTGCTTTATTTGGATGTGAGGAAAGGAAATTGCTGGTGCATTTGGAGAAGATATAGAGACCTGATCTATAGAAGTTGTTTGGACGAACCCCACGAAAGCCCACCACACACTGACCTTAAAACCCAGCTTAGAAAGGATGAGTCCACTCACTGCTGCCATCTGGACCACCACAGCATGAAGGGCTACCTCCACTCTCACACCTTTGAGAATGAAAACGTCTGACCCTGTTGACTCAGACGACCTGTCACATGCTAGGACGCCCTGACTGCTGGTAGTCACTGAAGTAACATGGTTGATGTTAAATCTGAGAAACGGTGAGAAAACAGGCTCCAGTTTCTCCCTGAGAGCTCTGCAAGGGAAAAGGACTGTGATTATAGGGCGCTTTGTCTCGTCTTCAGACCACTCAGAGAGCTTTATATTCTTCATCACATTCACCAATTCACTCCACATTCACTCAGTGATGGCAGAAGCTGCTGTGTAAAGAGCCATGAGTACTAACAAATCCCATCCACACATCCATGCCACTGCACTGGGGCAGCTTGAGGTTAAGTGTCCTGCTCAAGGACACTCTGGCATTTTAACAGTTGGAACTGGGTCAAACTCCTGACCTTCATATTGAGAGATAACTGACTCTTGGATCAAGTTTGAACAATTGTATTTACTCACACTGAGAGAAAATATGACAGCATTAGAAAAAAAGAAATACTGAATAGTTTGATTGAGGACACAAAGGATCAAAAACTCACATTTTGGATTTACTTGAGAGTGAAATTACCGAATTAAACAGACTAAAGCTGCATCATTAACATCATTAAATTGTGTTATTTTTCTCCCTGTCACAAGAAGAAGTTTAAATCCTGTCCATATCAAAGGACTAATAGAAGTTTCTCTGAGAGTGTTTGACAGCATCAGAACAAACATACAGAGCCAGTTTGTGGTTAGAGTGTGTATTGGCTATAGACTGTGTAATAAGGTATTGGTATTGATGATGTCATAGAAGTACATAGTGCTCATGAATGTGAATGTCCTCTCAAGGAAGCGATACTTGGTAAACAGTGTGCTTTTATAAAACTGAGTGAATTTTAACCTATAGAGAATGATGTATTCATCCAGTAAAGAGATGATAACAATCAGCAAGATTCCTTATAAACATGGGGTTAATAGTACAAACACTGAGCGAACGATAACAAACAAGTAGCCTTTATGTTGGCGCGTGTAATAGATATGTATTTTCCACAGACAGTTCAAAAACATCAGATTTTCACTGTTAAAGATGCTCAGGCTGCCTGTGACATTAAGTTTATCAAAGTTTATTACACTCAAATGTGGAAAAGACTCCAAACGACAAAAGTCCTAAAGTTTCAAGCCATATTTTAAATGTTGTTCAGATCAGTCATCATATAAACTTAGCTCATTCATCAATACTCTGCAAAGGAAAACGGCTGTTCCATAAAATTGGAGATTGTAAACATAAATATTCACTTGATAATTTCTATGCACACAATAAATAAAATCTTTTTAACAAGCTACTTTGAACACACATTTGAAGATAACCCACTCAGCTGAGTATTCAGCTCTGTTCATGCTGCAGGACGTGACTCTGAGGCTGAAACCCTCTCACTGTTCCTGCTGTGCTGCCTCTTACTTCGTCCCAAGGAACAAATATTGAGCTTCATCCACCAACTCTTCTTCAGAAACCAGCTTACAAAGCCTTTGAGAAAATTCAGAAAAATATAGTTTTCTTACCTTGGATTGCTCTTAGATTAGAAAACTCACATTTGAGTTCTTACATGTCAGAGCAAAACTCTCTCACAATGTATTTTACCATTTAGCAGTTTGATACCATTAAAAGCTTTTTCTGAACACGTAATTTTTTGTCAAGTTAGTTTTATGATGACCAATTGGGTAAGAATTTATTAGAGTATCAGAGTGAACTTTACTGGGAAGATACATAAACTTAAAATAATGACATCTAAATATAAATTAATGTGCACAAAAGATGAATTAAGACTATAATAAAAACCTGCTCAGTTTGAATAAAATCAAATGATTTTATGAAAACTAGCTCCATGCAGTAAATAACTCAGATTTCTACACCAACTTGTTGTCATTGTTCATTTTTAAAATGCCACTTTCAGAATAAAATCTCTGTCAAATTGTATTAAAGGCTCAAGCTTACAAGGACATGATGTTCATTTTTTTAAGAACACAGTTTAAAAACTGTTTGTGAATCTGATTTCAGATGCTCAGAAAAGTTCTGAAGAATATTTTCAGAAGAAAGTGGTGAATGAGGCCCAATGTATTTTTGCTGCTGTATAAAAACAACCACATTCATTTAAAAAAAAAAAAAAAAATTCAGAAAGAGGTGTACATGGATACACCCGTGTGATTCATTAACTGTTCAAAACATGGCTCTGTTTCTGTTTCTGTTTTTTTTTAAACAGCAATAATATATTTTATAGCTGCCAATAACAGCTGCTGTTTCAGAGTAAAGGAGAACTTAACAATGCTGGCAAAGAGTGAAGCTGGGGAAATGTTACCAATCCAAGTTTTGAGATAATTAAAGGGATAAAATCAAAAACTCAAGTGGACTCATTGGAAAATATTGGTTTCATGTTGTTGGATGGATTTCTAGAGGGAGCACCAGCCTATTAAGTGTGGAAGTATCTTTAGGTTGTTTTGAAAGACTGAAACTGTTTTCTTTGGTGAACTAAACTGTACCATCAACAACCACAGAGATTGTAGAAAAACAGTATTATAAAGCTGCTGAACAGATGGAGTGTGATGGCAGGGAGCTCATGCTGTCTAACACACACGTTCACACCTGCTGGTGTGTGACAGGTCAGAGAAATCACAGTGGGACTTGATGTGTGATGCTGGTGGAGAGACTCCTTTAAACACAACAATCAGATGTAAAGAGGATAATTGTTGGACAAACACTTCTAAATGAACTCACTCGTGTTGCAAATGAGGTATGTTAGTGTCTTTATTTTGTTTAAAACCTGCAGTGGCAGTTTTGTGATCCCAAAAGCCAGTTTGAAAAAATATTAAAGAGGGGGTCTTGTCCGTTTTTTTAAAGCCCTCATTCTGGCCTTGTAGGGCTCCTGTAGCAGCTTTACATGATTTACAGCTCAAAGTAATCTCTGTTTTTCTCACTCTGGTGTTTTAGAAAACTCTTATCTCAGCCTCTGTCTGAAACACTTTGTTTTAGCTGCTGTCTCTTTAAGACTCCCCACTCCACCAGCCACCCTCCCTCTGATTGGCCAGCTCACTGAAGGCCTTTGGGCTTTGGGCTTTTGACCAGACCTTGGTGTTTAAGGCCTGCCTCTACCGCTAGTCACGGACCACTTCCAGGAGATCCCTTATGAGTCAATCTCATCATTTCATCAAATCTCGTCAAGATCCTGTGAATATCTTTGGAAAAATCTCTTGCTATTTGATCAGATTCAGGGATTTCTACAAAAAATCAACATGTTGAGGTTTGAAAATCTGCGCACTATTAGTATGAACATCCAAATTGTTACTTTATATCCCTGTCCAAAATGTGTGGAAAGCAGGATATATACCCCCTCTTTAAATCTCTTACAGCTGAGACAGACCACCTGATGTCTAGACCAGTGGGTGAAGCTGGCTGTGGGATCAATCCTGTTTGCTGGGATGTTAAGGTTCTTTGAAAATCTTCTTTTATCAGTCATAATTCTGACGTGGTGACATCAAAGGGAGTCTTCACAGAGTAACATCTGATAACAGTCCTGGCAGCTCAGCCTCAGCTTCTCCATTACTGTCTGTCTAACTTCAGCCAGCGCTTCACAGGAGAGATCTAAAGAGCCAACACATCAAAACGCACCAGAGTTTTCACGTCCATAGCAGATAAAATGTGTCAATAATAAACATCAACACTGTTCTCCATCAGACCTGAAAGTAAAGCCAGACAGCTCCTGTTTTTATTGATGTGAACATGTTTTTACTGGATGAGTGTGTAGAAATTTAGGAGTTGGAAAAAATCAGTAAAGGTGGAAGTTGATCCAAATTTTGAGATTGTCTGCTTTTCAATCACCGCTACATTATAATTTTTGAGCTCTCTGCCAAGTAGAGAAGAAAAAGATATAAAGATGTTTCTACTCAGCATCTTTACTACGTGTTTGGGCTGGATCAGTGCTGTTTAACCACTAGGGGGCAGTCCTCCTTCAGACATACACACAGCAGCAGCAGCTTTCTGAAACCATCATACAGCTCACACAGCTGTGAAAACTGAAATCTAACAAGTGTTTGTGTGTTTTCTTTTATTAAATATCGTTTAATTAGACCAGTGGTTCCCAAACTTTTCCAATTCAAGGCCCACTTTAAAGTCTCATGAATTTCCGCGGCCCACCTACATCCCCGAAAATATGTAGCTTTCTTAGGGCACTTTCTAATAATAAATAAATATTTGAATGTGTTTAACCCTTGGAATACCAAACCAACTGGCTGGAGCAAAAAAACAAGAGTTACTTCTAAATGACTGGCATTTCCAAACTGCTCATCCAAAACCCGAAGAAACCGGCAAAATTTTTGTATTCTCAAGTTTTCCAGAGTACCTCAAAAATTTGATCAACATCGCTTTGATTCACATCGTCTTTGAAAAGTTATAGAAAATTAACTATTTGCTTTAGTTTGATTTTGTAGAAAAAAAAATTTCTATTTTTTTTCTGCTTCCATCAAGCCCTAAATAATGAATACACACCATGTTTTTGTGCTTCAAAAGTCTTTTGAATTTTTTAAACCCGTAGTTTTCTCCACTTTGTAGAGATATATGAGACCACATTGAGTAAAAATGTGACAGAAAAGCAAAAAACAACCAAAAACTGTTTGGCATTCTCGGGGTTAAAAGCTTTTTAAATGTGACTGAGTTTAACAGCTAAAACAATATTTTTTCTGTTTTTATCTTTATGTAACCCCCCCAAACACACACACACACACACAAACACTAGAATCAAACTATTTTGGAGATAATTTGGCGGTCCACTTGCAGAACTTTCGCGGCCCACCAGGGGGCCACGACCCACAGGTTGGGAATCACTAAATTATGCTTTGTATGAGCCACATTCACATGACAAGTCTAGAAAATGTCTTATTTCAAGGTATTGAAAAACAAAAATGACTCCTGAGATGCTTACAAAGAGTAAAAAACAAAAGTAAGAAGACAGAGTAAGAAAAGTTTGCTTTTGTATTTTCTTGTGTTAGGACATCATTTGGATTATTAAAGAAACTTGACACATTTTTTCTCACCTCATTGATAGATTTAACTACTTTAATATGACATTTTTACTTAAATTTAAGACAAACACTTGCTGAGATTTCAGTTTTTTGCAGTGTTATGACAGTTTGTGGATGCATCAGAGGGGTTACTCTGGTGATGTTTCCTCAAAATCAAATACACAACAGTTGCACTTTAATTCATTCAGCTTCTTAGCTCAATCATTTGTATGATCTTGTTCATTTTTGTTATAAATGGATTATTTTTTGTTGGAAAAAGTCAGCTAACAAAGATCCTGCTGGTCCAAAAAGTGTCAAGAGATAAGTTCTGCTTTGTTTGTGGGACAAAGGTTCAAACCTTAATGATCAAATATTTATGTGTGCAGCATGTGACACTTTTCTTCAGATATGTTTCTGAGATCAAAGAGTTTGTTTTTATGCAACACATGCATCAGAAAAGAGTGCGTAAAGTGTAAAGGACACACTTAGTGGATGAGAAAGCGAACACTCAGAGCAGCTGTTTTTCTTTTAATGGCAGCTTCATGATCACGCAGTCGGGAGTTTGAAAGTTAAAAACACTCTCTATCACATTAGAGATGTTCTGTCTGGATGGGATGACGTCCTGACGGGTCCGTCTATCTTTAGTCCCCATTTCTCCAACATCCAGTATTTTAGTGTTGTGATCAGATCTTCTAATGGTACGAGAGTGAAAACTTTGAGTGGATTTTTTCATTTGTGGCCCACACTGAACTGCTCATCACTTCCTGTTTGTTAATACTTTAAGCACATGAACACATTCTCTCGTGTCATCTTCCATCCCTGTAAATTGCAGATGATATATAAAAGTTGAAGTCTTTCACATAAATGGAAGCTATTTTTACATTTGATTAGATTTTCACACCAACACAGTTTTCCCTTTGTTTTTTTAAACATTCATTTAAATGAAGCAATCTTTTCTAAACGGTTGTTAGCCTCGTACCTCTGTAGCAGGACACTTCACTTCCCTTTACGTTACTCTTTGTGTACATCGTGTTTACTGCTTGTTTTTTAACCCCTTACTTAAAAACACACATTCCCCCCCTCAGAAGTGTAAATACTCTGTGTTGAACCCTGTTTTTGTATTGTTGCATTGAATATTTTGTAAAACTGTTACTGCTCATGGTTGATGATCTTTGGAGGCAGACGTTGAGTCGACTGCAGATGAACAGTTGTGTGTAAATGACAAACAGTGTGTCAGACTGTGGAGGCCTGTGCATGGAGAGAAAAGACTTTAATGCTGACACAGAGACAGGGATGGAAACTTTCTGCTGTTTAAGAGTTCAAGGAGCAGTCCAGGTTTTAGGATGTGAAACTTTAATGCAATATTACATAGAGGACTTTTGGATTTAGAAGAATCTGTTGTGGTACTGAACCAAGACATCCTCTATATCTAACATGCTATTATGGTCTGTTTGATCTGAGTTTAACTCAAAACTTCTTTGAAAGATGGTGTCATCAAAAATTGTTGAATATGGCCCCTAAGCCAACTTTTCGAAGGAAATGTGAGAAAAACAAAAAACTCTGAATTCAAAGTTTGAATTATGATATTAATCAAAGTCATTTCACCCTCCTGTCGTCAATTTGACCCAATTTCAACAGTTATTTGGTAGAAATAGAGTGATATGGTTTTTTCATGGGCGATAACAATACTGATTATTAGTGATAACTGATATCTGGAGCCAATATTCATTTGCAGTAAAAGGCCAATAATCGAACCAAGCTAATTATCGGTGCCAACCCTATTATTTATTCATAAATTTGGTTTTCTTTCATAGAATTGATTGAGAATTACATGGATGATTCCATGCTTTCCTATTTACATGTATTATGAGTATTATTATTGAATTACGTATGTTTTATATAAATTCATAGAGTCTTTCTGCCATCAAAGAAATCAAAATGATTTCAAAACAATATTCTTCCATCACTATAACAAACACCTGTCTGTGATACGAGATCAATTTATGCATAACCTTAGTGCCAACATTTTTTTTATTTTTATGTGGTCTATCATACCATGTATCACAAAATTAATCGCTAGTTATACGTGAATATGTTGGAAACATTTTTACAAAAATGGAGAGAGCAAAATTGGAGGAAATTTTTCACCTTGAACTTCAAGAGCAGTCAGAACAGACGGTGCAGATTAAATCTAAAGACAAAAGGAGGGTTAAGTATTTTGGTATAAAGTCAGGATTCCAAAAAAATAAAAAATAAAAATTTTGGCTCTTCTCAAAAGTTCACTTTGAAGTCAGAATTCAGAAGTTGATACCAGAATTTTGATTCCAATATCAATCTTTAAAGTCAGATACTGAGAAACAAGTCCACAAATTAAAGAGGAGTTCCAATTGAAATCTCAGGAGTTGAGGAAAAATATAAGGTAGTTTTCCTCTTTTTCTTCCATGTTTTGGGTATAAAAGTTGGGAGTATAAGAGAAAAACCTTTCCTGGTATGATCTAGCTAATGGGTCGTGTGTCATGTTAACCCTCAGAAAAACCATTAATAACAAAATTGAGAGAAAAGTCAGTGTTCTGGCTTTAATTCAAAATCTGAAACATGTTTCAAAAGTTGTAATCTTTCCTACAAGTGTAAAAGACTTCTCAATCCCCATCTTCCTAGGAAGCAGATGAAGTCGTGTCAGATCTTCTGGGTTTTGACTTTGAAGTCTGAAAATGATAAGAGACTTTCTTTTTACTGGTCCAACCTTCAAAATGTTTCTTTTTAGCGGCCCGAATCCTCTTCATTCAAACAAGAATATTCAAGAACTGCTGATGGTTGTTTGTAACTGATATGTAAATACAACTTCTGAAATGTGAGTCATCTAATCTTGACTTCACTTGAAAATATAACTGTGATCCAATCCCTGATTTTATGAAGCAAACCTCCAAACTTAACCTTTACATTTCCTCTAAAAGCTGCTTTTTATTGGAGAACAACAAAACCTTACATTTACAAAGACAAAAGTCAGAAGTGATGATAGAAAGTTGATATTTAAAACTGTAAAAGTAAGAAAAAGTGTTGTAAATGGTTTCCTCCAAAACTGAAGGCTAAAGTGAAAATGATTTGATGCTGATTTTATTGTCTGACTGCAGCAGATCATGGAACATCACACCAGCACAGACGAGTGAGATACATTCAACTTTTTTTTGATGGAATATGCATTCTTTCTAAACAGTATGAAGAATAAGACGTGCAATGACACTGCTGCTGGAGATGATGGAGATGGTGAGAATAATGGTGTTGGTTTTTCCAGTTGTTGCACTCATAGGGTTTATGAAAATGTAATATGGATGTTTTGTAGCATTTTTCTGTTTCCCCTGAAATAAATGAAAACAATGAACAAATTGTTGTCTGTCATTTTGTCCTTATTTATGTTGTTGGTATGGTCTGATAAATGTTCAAGATGATTAAATTGTGAAAAACAAACCCATCCTCTAACGTGATCTTGGAATTTATCAAGGGCAGAAGCAACTACTAACAACCAGAGGGTGGCCTGCATTTCCTTTCAGCAAATGCAGGATTTTTTAAATTTTTATTTATCCTTTATTTTACCAGGAAAATCCCATTGAGATTAAAAACCTCTTTTTCAAGGAAGTCCTGGCCAAGAGGCAGCAAAAAGTTACAGACAGAGACAACTAATAAAACGACATACATTTATAAAAAACAATTACATTGAGATGAGTTGACCTCAAGTGCTCTCAGTTTGGTTTTAACAGCACTTAAAGAGACTAGATTTGGTAGCTTCCAGGTTTTTTGCAGTGTGTTCCATGTTGTGGGAGCAGCGTAAGAGAAAGACCTTTTTCCCAGTTCTGTGCGGACTTATGGAACACAGAGCAACAGCTGATCATTTGAACGCAATGAATAAGAATCCAAACTTCTCCTGTGAGTAAATCACAGATGTAGGAGGGCAGCAGACCAAGTATGGCCTTATAAATAAAAGTGAACCTATGTCCCTGCCTCTTGGTGGACAAAGATGACCATCCAACACGATGGATATTGAAATGCTGAGTGTAGCATTTCGACACTATTGCTTTTCATTACAGGAGAAGGTCAATGTTGAAATACTCAGCATTTCTTGAAGAAAGTTTCCGAGTTGTACATCAACAGTGTGCCTGCAGCTGATTGGCTGGCATTTCTGTTCCAGTGATCAGGTGAACTAACGCAGAGGAGGAGAAGAAAACGCTGCTCAGGGTGAAATCACATCAAATCCTCTCACAGGTTGGTCCCTCTGCTCAGTAACTGCTCAGAAAAACATAGAATTGATAAATCTGACACCTCTTTCCAACCACAGTCAGATTAAATGTGGGACTAAACCTGATTCTGATCAGGACAAGCTGTCCTGCAATCTGGACACACTTGGGACTGTCTCCAAAGGTCAAAATAAAAGCAATGAGGAAACTCAAATCTTTCGAAACCTGTGTAGTTCTTATATTAATTTCTATTGTTGGTTAGACTTCTACTATTCTCTATGATATGTAGTCTCTATTTCCCTGATTTTATCTTTATTTTTTTATTATAAACTAAGATGGTACCGCTCAATGGCATGCACATACTTTTGGGGATGGGCGAAAAAAAAGGAAAGGCATAAACAACGCATTCTGACACTCAGGAGTGCAGTTTACTGTGTGTTTGACTCCAAGAGTGTGTGTTTTAGTCTCAGGAGGAAATTTAAGTGGGTTTTTAGCCAATCAAGAAGATGCCTTAGTGCAGGTATGTTCAAACTGAGGCCCAGGGGCCAATTGTGGCCTGAGGTCCATTTTCATTTCTTTTATCTTACAATGAATTAATAATGTCACTTAAATTAATCATGCTCTAAAAAATGTGTACATCTATTGTTTCTAGCAGGTGCGTGAAGAAAACCTGACTTTATCCGGTAATGTCTCACAAAAATTTGACCTGTACATAGGCTATTTTTCTGAAACTAAAGCTCTGTAAAATCAGCGGAAACTCAAAAATCTTAAAAAGCCATTTTAAAGACAATGATGCAAAAATGTGCTTCATGATCATTGAGAGTTAGAAATAAAAACAAGAGGACAGAAGACTAAATTAAAGTTGGGAAACTGTAAAGAAAAGACAAAAGTTGATGTATAAAAAAATGGTTCAGAATGCAGGATGAGAAATATTCATGGCTAAAATGTTTTTGGAATAATCTGTAAAAGAATCATGATAAAGTCCGGGTCCTGATCCTGCCATAAAAAATAATGATAGGTGAGGTTTTATTTCATAGTTCTGTAATAAAAGAATAGAAAAGAGCATTCATATGTTGCTTTCACTGTTAATAAACATGTTAGTAAGAGCCTCCAGCCCTCGGTCATTTTCACAGTATCAGATGTGGCCCTTTATGAAAAACGTGTGGACACCCCCTGCTTTAGAGTGTGTTCTGGCTCCCAAGAGGACACACACTCTTCCAGTCATGGTGGAAAAAGAGGCGGAGATGTAGCGGCTTGGTTTAGCATAGCTGTAAATGTTAGCGCCTCCCTGAGCTGCTGTTCCACACTGAGTTCATAGATATATCCATCCATCATGTCAGCGTCTACCACTGACTCTCAGAATTCACTTCTGTCTGTTCTCACCTCACCAAGAAACTGGCTGACAAATAGCTGCTGTGTGAACATCAGTGTAGAGTATTCAATGTGCCACTGAGGGACTGTTTATTTCTACTGTCATCACAGGGTCTGACACTGAAGTCTGCAGATAACACAACATTTAAAACAGCATGTTTCTAGGTCAGGAGTGAGAGACTTTTCTCTTTCTAAACTTTTATCTTTATGTAAGAGATGAAAGAAGGCAGAATAAGAGGTTCATGTTGAAGGTTAAATGAGTCCACATACAGTTGTGCTCAGAAGTTTACATACCCGGGCAGAATTTATGATTTCTTGGCCATTTTTCTGAGAATATGAATGATAACAAAGTAACTTTTCTATTACTCATGGTCAGTGGTTGGGTGAAAATGTTCATCGTCAAACACCTGTGTTTACTCTTTTTAAATCATAATGACAACAGAAAGTACCAAAATGAACCTGATCAAAACTTTACATACCCCAGTTTTTAACACCTTTAACATCAATGACAGCTTGAAGTGTTATGTGGTAGTCGTGGATGAGAGTCTTTATTTTCTCAATGGTAAAACTGCCCATTCTTCTTGGAAAAACAAGCCTCTAGGTCCTTTAAATTCTTGGGCTGTCTTGCATGAACTGCAGGTTTGAGGACCAATATCAAGGTCAGGAGACTGAGATGGTCACTCCAGAACCTTCAATTTAGTCTTCTGTAACCAATGGCAGGTCGACTTGGCCTTGTGTTTTGGTTTTTTTGTCATGCTGGAACGCCCATGTACATCCAATGTGCAGCTTCTGGGCAGATGAGTGGCAATTTTCCTCCAGTATTTTTTGATAACATGCTGCATTCATCCGTCCATCAGATTGGACCAAGTTTCCTGAGCCTTTGCAGCTGGCAGTTGTGGCTGAAATTTTTGTTGGTCTGCCTGACCGTGGTTTGGTTCCAACAGAATCCTTCATTTACCCCTTATTAATTAGAGTTTGAACACTGCTTATTGACATCCTCAGTTCTTTGGATTTTTTTTTATTTCCCTTCCCTGTTTTATACAGTTGGATTACCTTTTCCTGTAGATCCTTTGACAATTCTTTTGCTTGCCCCTTGACTCAGAATCCAAAAATGTCAACGCAGCACTGGATAAAAAATGCAAGTGTCTTAATGAAAAGGTCTTAAAAATATCTTGATTTAAGTTGTTTCTCAGTTGAAATGAGCTTTTATTACTTAGAATACAGTTTGAAGCTGCTGAGTTAAGCAAGTTGAAGAAAAATCATCTTGTTTCAAGAAATAGACTCATCTTGAATCGAGAAAACGAAACTTTGAAAACAAAAATCTGCAGCTCATTATAGGACTATTATGAGGCACAAAAAATTCTGGAAAAAAGAAGAAGATGGCTACAATTAGTTTTCCCAGCTATTTTCAAGATCTCTCTTATCTAGTAAGGCTTAAATCTGATTTCTTATTTTAAGATATTTTACCAGGAGAATTTTCACTTGTTTCATTGGCAGATTATTTTGATTATTTAGAGTGAAAATATCTAGAATTAATTTTATTTGGAGTACTTTTCGGAGTGGCTTTTTTCCCCCAGTGTATTATTGTGTCAGGATAATGGGACTAGTGTTCATTAATATAAGAATATTTTTCAACATATTGAAAAAAAGATGTCTTATATTTTGTATTTATGTCAAGAAAAATGTATTTATTATTAGTGTGAAGATACTAATTTCAAGGTACTTCTGGGTTCACTGAGGATAGATAGTTCCACTTTTTTGAAAAGTCTTGGTCAGCTAAATTTTCTTGTTCTGTTGGCAGATACTTTTGCTGAGTTTAAGTAAAATAACACTGATTTTGTTCTTTTTTTGCTTGTTTTTGAAGGTTGGCTTTTCACAATGTAGTTGAAAAGTTTGACAACAGTACCTCCACTTCAGCTCACTTCAGCTCACTGTCTGACCTCCCTTATCCTTCAGCTGATATCAGCACACACACTCACACACACACCACACACTCTGGCAGATGTCTTGGTAACAAGTGTAATCCAGTGTCATTTACAGTGCATCAAAGCCCCTCAGTGGAGGACTTCATGGAAACACACACTCACTGTGGAAAATACCAATATAATCTTATCCCACCTACACACACTCACACACACCATCACAAACACGTACACAAAAGTCTGACTGTATCTGTTGGCCTAATATTGTGACCTAAAAATAGGCCTCATGTCTTGACAGCAGCTAAATTGGTCAGTGCTGTCTTGTATTACTAACACACAGTCAGATGCAGAGCTGCACTCATGCCTAATATAACAGCTAGCTGTGTATTTATAGTCAGTGGAGAGTCAGAATAGCATCTGTGTGTACTGAAAATGAACCTGGCTGATGGGTCGGGAATATTTAGACCTTGTTCCACAGACGGTTACTATTCATAGCATTCCATTACATCACAACGGAGCCATTCTGGTGGGCAAACAACAGGTGCTCCGACTTATTCTACAGGTGCAGGGCAGGGCAAGTGTTTGTGTCAACACATCAGGAATCTGTGCTGCTGATGGTGGAAAAACTTGGATCATTGTTTTTATGATATGAGAGTCTCTGACAAGTTCATCAGTCTGTGGAACCTGAGAGAAGGCTGCAGGGGGAACACACTGTTACTGGAGTTCTGTGTCCTGTAGACTAAAGCTCCTGTCCTTACCGATACCGTTGATACATCATACATCCATTTTCAATCCACAATTTTCTGAATTTTTGTTCAACAGCTATGCAAATCCTGAGACATTTTGCACTTTTCCTTTTCAGTTTACTTCTATCAAATCTCTTGAAAAGAAACCAGAAGTATCTCTGTGTTGCTTTTTCTGAAGAGCCCTCAAGGGTCCTGTGGAGCAGTGGTGGGCACAGAGCCTAAATGCATGCTTAAGTGACTTTTTAGGAGCAAAATTGTGTGCCAAAGTGCTCTTATGGGAGCCAAAATATGAGACGGAATGCCCTCTTGGGAGCCAAAATTTGTGTTAAAAGGGTATTTTGGCTGCACGGCGGCGCAGCGGGTAGTGCTTCAGCCTTACAGCAGGAAGGTAGCTGGTTTGATTCCCTGTTCGGGCAAGATGGGCCTTTCTGTGTGGAGTTTGCATGTTCTCCCCGTGCATGCGTGGGTTCTCTCCGGGTACTCCAGCTTCCTCCCACAGACCAAAAACATGCCCACGTTAGGTTAAATGATTATTCTAAATTGCCCGTAGGTGTGAGTGTATGCGTGAATGTTTGTTTGTCTCTATGTCAGCCCTGCGATTGACTGGCGACCAATCCAGGGTGTACCCCGCCTCTCACCCAATGACAGCTGGGATAGGCTCCAGCCACCCGCAACCCTGATTAGCAGGATAGACGGTTAAGAAAATGGATGGATGGATGCCCTTTTGGGAGCCACAATGTGTGCTGGAGTGTCCACCTGGTAGAAAATCTGTGTGCTATAGCACCATTCTTAGAGCCAAAATATGTGCCAAAATGCCCTCTTGGGAGCCAAAGTGTGTGCTTAAGTGCCCTCTTGGGAGCCATGATGTGTGCTATAGTGTTCCCCTGGGAGAAAAATGTGTGCTACAGTACCATTTTCACAGCCAAAATGTACGCTGAATTATAATTTCAGGGATCAAAATATATGCTACAGTGCCATCCTGGGAGAAAAATGTTTGCTAGAACAAAAACTTTAGAGCTAAAATGTGTTCTATAGTACCATTTTCACAGCCAAAATGTGTGCTGAAGTATCATTTTGGGAGCTAAAATATGTACTACAGTTTCTCTCCTGGGAGAAAATGTGCTAAAATGGCCTTTGGGGGCCAAAATGTGTGCTAAAGTGCTCTCTTGGGAGTCAAAATGCAAGCTTAGCTACTCCCATAGGATACAAAATGTGTGCCAGAGTAGCCTTTAGGGACCCAAAATCCAGTCTTAAGTGTCTCCTTGGGTGGCAAAAGTGAGCTTTCTAATTTTTAGTTTTTTTTTTCACTCCTGCACTTCAAAGTCTGTGCAGACCATCCATAAGTGAATTTTATTTTACACATTTTCACTTTTATACAGTTCCCTGTTCATTCTAAACTGTACCTACAGTCTCTAAAAGTAGTCTGGGAGATGAAGCCTCTAATTCTCAGGCTCCTCAGCCTCAGAAAGAAGTATTGATTCAGGGTCCTCATGTATAAAATAGTCACAGTAATCATCGTAAGAATACAGGAATTTATTTGATCAGATGGAAATAAACAAGTGATATGAAATGTTAATGGAAGTTATTATTTACACAATCTCAAACCTCTTTGCTAAAGCATTATGTTAAAAAAAAACAGCCTTCAGGACAATGTGTAATCACACAAAACAGGCATTCAGTCCTCAGGTGTGGAGGTCAAACCACTGTAACACTGGACTCTCTTGAGTTTTTTCAGACTAAAGCCACTGTTGTTCAGCCCACAGAGAAACCTCACAGAAAGGTTTCACTGGATGTCAGGACAGCGGGCAGCCGGCCTCTTGGTGCTTGGCTAACAGAGAGATCCTGGAGAACGTCTTAAAGCAGCTCACACACTGGTACTTCTTCACTTCAGCGTGTGTTTGGAGGTGAGCTCGCAGGTTGGATCGGTCAGCAAAGGCTCGACTACAGTGAAAACAGGAGAAGGGTTTCTCTCCTGCAGAAGGAACACAGAGAGTCAAGTCAGTCTAATATCAGACGCTTACAAGATCCTGTTCTTTCATACTGAACCATAAACTGACTCTTGTTTACAAAAGTAGCAGACACAAACCATCTGCAAAGTTATTATTTCTTCTTGTGCAGTCAAAGCAACCAAAAGGATTAGGCTCTGATCTCATGGAGTGTTTATAGGAAGAGTTTCCTCCTCTTTGGTTTATTTTGACCTTTGTAGATTGCAGGACGACTACTCAAAACAGTACAAGACACACTCAGACATACACACAAACACACACACACACACACACATACAAATCCCATGGAAAAATGGGCCATATGTTGTGTATGCTAGTATCCCAGTTATCGTGAATTAAGGAAGAAATATGGTCATGGGTAGATGGGTACTCACACTGAAACTAGTTAAAGTCACTGTAGATCAGAAACACCGAATTGGCTCAACCAACTTTTTATATAAGGTCTGAAACTGAAACTCAGGACTTGATTTGGGTGTTGCAGGATCAGAAATGAATACAGAGAAACTAAAACATCAAAATGATAAAAACTTCTGATTGAAATCCTGGAACCAGTAAGAAAATTGCACAAATTTACATTTAGCACTGTTGGATCTTTACACCTCTACAACTCTACTTTACACCTGAACAGGTGTAAAGTAGAGTTTCAAAATGCAAAAAGAAGAAATAGGAGTGAGATAAGAAAATATTTTGAGCAGGCAATTTACTGCAAATAACAATTGAGGAAAAATACTCTGTTTATCAGCTGATCAAAAGTTTAAGAGCACAACCTTTAAAGGGCAAAATCTGAACAAAAATGTGGATTCAAGGTGATTTTCTGTCAGGTGTTCACACTGTCAAAACCTCCTGATGGTAAAGGCTGAAAAGTTTTCTCTCTTTTTTTGGATTGTTGAAGCCTCTCACAACACAACGCCATCACTGCTGAGGTTGGACACAGTAAGACAGACATTTTGAATTTCTTTAAAGATCCTGAGTGACCCAAAATAATTTCACCAGTGCTGAGCCTGAGGATCTAATTGGCTGTATCTTAAGACACAGGACAATTCTTGACCTGAAATAAGGTTGTTACTGGAGCCGACTGCAGCCCAATAATCATCAGATGGCGTCCGAGAGTGAAGAGCTTTAAGAACAAAAACCTCTTCAAAGACCTCATTTCCTTCCACCATTTGGACTTTGACATAGAGCAGCAAACATGGGACATTGAAAGATGGAAGAAAGTTTGATTCTCTGGGGAGAAACAAGTAAACCTTAATGGTCCTGATGGCGTCTAACGTTACTGTCATGACAAGGAGATCCCACTGAGATGTTTTCTAGGCGGCACAGTGGAGGGGGGGGGATTCTTGATCTGCTTTTTTCTTCAATAGAACAATGGAGCTGACGGTTGTGCAGGGGTGTCAAACAGCCACTGGCTATGTGGAGATGTTTCAGGGGGCGTCCTTCATGACTGAGGGCCCTGCTCTGTGCTAATGACTGGGTTTTTCAAGAGGAGAAAACACAGCAATTCACATTTGCCGCCCTGACAAAGGACTTCTTCTTCTTCTTCCAGAGGAATAATCTCACTCTATTGGATCATCCTGCGTGTTCCCCTGATCTAAATCACATTGAGAACATTAAGGGATGGATGGATGGAGAGAGAAGTTCACAAAAATAGACGTCAGTTCCAGACAGTGGATGCCAAACATGAAGCATCTTCACCACTTGGAGCAACGTTCACACAAACCTCCTGAAAACACTCACATCAAGAACAAGAACAGTGAAGCTCTTCATTACTGAGTCTTTTTTTCAAACTTTCATTTCTATTTTCCGGGTTTTCAGGTTTTTCAAGCTGTGGTCTTAAACTTTTGATCGGCAGATGAACTGACTTTTTCAGTTTAATTTTTGTTAGGAATAAATTATTCACTCATTTTTTGTCTCACTTCCATTTCTTCTTTATGCATTCCGAAACTCTACTTATAATTTTTTTAATGCAAAATGTAAATTTGTGCAATTCTTCAACTGGTCTTCAGATTTTGATCAGGTTTATATGTATCCTTATAAGCCCTGATAACTCAGTGCAAAAATGTCAGAAAATGTCTTCAACATGACCAAGAACTCACAAACCGGCTGGAACAGGTGCAGAGAAATACATTTTCACAGTCATGAGAGATATTTACACTTTGAACTGACCTGTGTGTGTTCGTATGTGTCCCTGAAGCAGCCAGGGTCTGGAGAATGCCTTCCCACAGAGTTTGCACACACAGGGCAGGGTGTGTGTCCTGATGTGCATTTTGAGAGCTCCCAGGCTGACGTACTCCTTCTCACAGTATTTACAGCTGAAGGACTTTTTACTGCTCCAATCACACTGGAGCTTCCTGTGTTTGGTCAGGCCCGGGAAACTCAAGTGCTCTTCATGACAGTCCAAACACTCAAAGTTCCCCCGGCTGCTGCTGCTGCTGCTGCTGGGAGAGACGGCAGGGAAGAGGGTGAGGACAGGAAGAGACGGAGGGAGCAGGCTCTCTCTCCTCCTGAAGTCTCCTGCGACATGATGGATTTCCAGGTTCACAGTTGTACGGGGCTCCTCTGGTTTGTATGAGTCTGTGAGGCTTGTTCTGTTCGTCTCAGAGGAGTAACCTGGAAATGAGTGAGGGGATTTTTTTGGTGAGGGTGGAGGGTGAAGCCGCTCTGCTGCGAGAGGAAGAGGAGGCTGAGCGCTGTGCTGTCGGCAGAGACTAGAGGCTGGACAGTGATGGCAGGACGGGATGTAGCTGTGCTGAGGATGCTCTTTGTGAGGGATGTAGGGAGCCTCTGTAAAACAAAAGCAAACATCCTCAACATGTGAAAGATCGACTCATATTGGGGGTTAGGGCGGGGTAATATGTCTGAAAAATGTGTCACATTATAGAAGTTTCCTATTAGTCAATATCAATGATTATTGATTAGTTCTCTCAACCTTTTTAGATAAGGGTCGGGAGAAAAATGACAGAATTCCAATTATTTTATTCTGAAATTACGATTCTTAGTAGTATCACTATGTGAAGAGACTGCTCACTTTGATGTTAATCCCCCCCCCCCCCCCCCCCC
>RPOG01006060.1:10112-26786 GCA_008086565.1 Thalassoma bifasciatum
TGTGTGTGTGTGTGTGATTGTGTGTGTGTGTGTGTGTGTTCTGTCTGGAGCCTCTGGGTCTGTTGTTGACTCAGTTTCATCATGAAGGACAAAGTCTGAGCTTCATTTACAGATTCACACAAAAATCCTCAGGATTCAAACTCTGCTCAACAAGGAACAAACAAGAGAACAAGAACCTCAACAAGGAACAGACAAGAGAACAAGAACTACTCAGAGAAACAAAAACCTCTGAACTACAAAGAACAAGCACATGAAGATCATAAAAGCAAATATACAACATTAGGGAACATAGAGGAACATAAAGAACATTCAGGAACATAGAGGAACATAAAGAACATTCAGGAACATAGAGGAACATAAAGAACATTCAGGAACATAGAGGAACATAAAGAACATTAGGGAACATAGAGGAACATAAAGAACATTCAGGAAAATAAAGGAACATAAAGAACATTTAGGAACATAGAGGAACATAAAGAACATTCAGGAACACAGAAGAACTCACAGGAACATCAGTGAAATCCTCAGAAAGATCAAAGCTTTTTAATCACAGAGATTAATTTAGAACAGGATCCAGATCAGAGAGAACATGAACTCAGGGTCTGAGTCCAGACCTGTGGACCCCACAGAGACTCTAGACCAGGACCAGAGGATCTGAGGGAACCAGGAAACAGGTCTACGACAGACCAGGACCTGGACCCACCCACATAAATAACACACACTTAACTACACACTTATCTACACAAGTAACACACACTTATCTACACACTTAACACACACTTAACTACACACTTAACTACACAAATAACACACACTTATCTACACACTTAACACACACTTAACTACACACTTAACTACACAAATAACACACACTTATCTACACACTTAACACACACTTAACTACACACTTAACTACACAAATAACACACACTTATCTACACACTTAACACACACTTAACACACACTTAACACACACTTATCTACACACTTATCTACACAAATAACACACACTTATCTACACACCACAAGAGTCTGAGACCAGGTCCAGGTTTATTTAGAGAGAGATCTAAGTTTATCCACACACACAGAGCAGCGTTTATCCTCCAGATTATATAAACATCACTGTGTGTGTGTGTGTGTGTGTGTGTGTGTGTGTGTGTGTACGTGTGTGTGTATATGTGTGTGTGTGTGTGTGTGTGTGAGAGATGAGAGAAATCACTCATCAGTTTCCATGGTGACCACAAACCTCAGTGACCTCATCAGGAGGAGACGCAGAAGCTTCATCAGCCGTAGTTCCCTCCTCTGCATCAGCAGCTGCCGTCCACGGGTCAGACAGACGCTGCAGGAAGAGGAGACGATGGCACGGTTACCTGCTGTCAGAGTACGCCACACGCCAACGCCACACGCCACACGCCAATGCCACACGCCACACGCCAATGCCACACGCCACACGCCAACGCCACACGCCAACGCCACACGCCAATGCCACACGCCACACGCCAACGCCACACGCCAACGCCACACACCACACGCCAACGCCACACGCCAACGCCACAGGAAGAGGAGACGACTGGACAGTTACCTGTGTGTTCTCTAAAAGTAGTACAGGAGGTGGAGCCTTTAGTTCCTTCATGTTCTTCATGTTCCTTCATGTTCTTCATGTTCCTTCATGTTCCTTCATGTTCTTCATGTTCCTTCAGTTCCTTTGTATCCTCTATGTTCTCATTAACCCCTTGTGTTAAGTTCTTTTATGTTCCCATGTTTTCCTCTGGTTCCTTTTTCTTCCTGTTTATTCTGTTTGTTCCTGTATGTTCCTGAAGTTCCTTTTTCTAATATATTTGTTCCTTTAGGATCCTCACACGTTCCTCTCAGGCCTGTTTGTTCTGCCTGTGTTCCCCATTTTAAACAAGTGTCAGAGCTGCACTGATGGTGTCAGTGACATAAATAAATAAACCAGAGTTTTCCTGAGCTCCACAGTCACAGAGTCTGGTTCTGGTTCTGGTTCTGGTTCTGGTCCTGGTTCTGGTTCTGGTTCTGGTTCTGGTTCTGGTCCAGGTTGCTGTGTCTCAGAGCTGCAGCTGTTCCTGTTTGTTTTGTTGAGCTCGTGCTGCTTCGTTCCTCTTCCTGTGACGCTCTGCAGCCCACGCTGCTTTAACTCTGAATAATTATGAGAATCTTCCAGAGAATCAGCCGAAGAAAAACCAGGAACAGAGAGAGAAACTTTTACAGGAACAACAGAAACTTTTACAGGAACAACAGAAACTTTTACAGGAACAACAGAAACTTTCAGAGTCGGTTTATTCTGAAAATGAATCTTCAAAGAATCAGAATCATTTTCTCTCCTCAGCTTCAGCTCTGATTTCTTTTTGTTCTTGAGGAGAGAAAAACTCCTGAGCCGGTCTCTGACCTGGACTCTGACCTGGACTCTGACCCGGTCTCTGACCCGGTCTCTGACCCGGTCTCTGACCTGGACTCTGACCCGGTCTCTGACCCGGTCTCTGACCCGGTCTCTGAGCCTCCCTAATGGATCCTCTAACAGTTTTAACCCTTTGAGGTCTCTGACCCGGTTTTTCCTCTGACAGGAAACGTTCACTTTTCTCCTGAAATAACTCAGAGTCCAGATCAGAGTCTGAAACAAAACCTGGAGTCAGCAAAACCCTGCAGGCCGAGACCAGGACCAGGACCAGGACCAGGACCAGGACCAGGACCTGAGTCTGTGTGGACCCTCAGCCTCTTTTTTCAGTCTCTCTGTTTTTCCTGTGACTCACCTGACAGGTGAAAACCCTGCAGAGCTCTGATTGGTCAGAGTCTGTGACAACCTCTGACATCATCAGTTTTTTTGACCAATCAAATGTGCAGATCTGTGGCCCAGAGCGTCATATGAAGATGAAGATGCTCGGTGCCCCCCCCCCCCCCCCCCCCCCCCCCCCCCCCCCCCCCCCCCCCCCCCCTATCTCCCCCTCCAGTTGCTGACAGAGACAGGAAATACCAGCGCCCTTCAGATTAAAATGACAAGACGCAGCAGAACGCCGTCCGCTCTGACTCAACAGGGTCAGAGGTCACGTGGGGGGGGGGGCACTGAAGGCCTCCCACAGTCAAAGACAACAGGAACAGATTCATCAACACTTCAGGCTGGAAAACGCTGTGACCTTTGACCTTTAGAGCAGAAACAGGACTGAGTCCAGAGAAACCAGCAGGGGGCGCTGCTCTGATCCACAGGTGAGACAACACACACCTGAAACCCCCCAGGACTGAGACTGATGTGGGCCCAGCTCTGGGAGGAAAAACTGATCCACATTCACAGCTCAGCACAGAAACCTGAGTCTTTGTCCCGGTTCTGACCAGTCCTGGTTCAGTCCTGGTTCATGGTTCAGTCCTGGTTCATGGTTCAGTCCTGGTTTTTTCTCTGTCCAGGGTCAGATGAGTCCCTGTGTGGTCTCAGTCTGGTCTCAGTCTGGTCTTAGTCTGGTTCCTGATCCTGGTGCTGAGTATAAAGATGTTTGTTTATAAATCATAAAGATGATTTCTAGTTTTTTTCTTAAAGAAGTTTATTTATTTACATCTCAACTCCGTCACATTCAGTTAAATCTCTTTGCTGGTCTCTGCTGGTCTCTGCTGGACTCTGCTGGTCCTGTCTCTTTAAGGACATGGAGGACTGAGGTGGTTTTCCTTAGACCCCCCCCCCCCCCCACACACACACACACACAGACGGTCTCCGTGGAAACCTTGAAAAGTCCTGAAGGTTCCCGTAAAACAGAGAGAGAAGTGAAAGAGAAAGAAAAAAACACTCTGAGTCACAGAAGGATCCACAAAAACCAGAACCAGAGAGGAAACGAGTCCTTAAGAGAGACCAGAGACACACACACACACACACACACGCTCACACACATATACACACACACACACACACACACGCTCACACACATATACACACACACACACTCACACGCACACACACACTCACACACACACACACACACACACACACTAACATAGTTTGTCACATTCTGGGATTTAAAAGTTCAGGACTAAAAGTCACTTCCTGTCTCTTTTCCCGCCTCCACATGAAAACCAGCGGCGAGGAGTCGGTGTGGAAGAAACACGTGAACATGATGGTCACATGACCCAGGCTCAGAGTCACATGACCGAGGCTCAGAGTCACATGACCGAGGCTCAGGGTCACATGACCGAGGCTCAGGGTCACATGACCGAGGCTCAGGGTCACATGACCGAGGCTCAGGGTCACATGACAGAAAACAAAACCAAACACTTTAAAACAGGCTCAGGTGTGAACACAGCGACAGGAAACAGGACGATAGTAAACATCGTAACTTAACTTTCAACATCGTTACTTAACGTTAAACATCGTAACTAAACATTAAACCTCTTGGCTTAACATTGAACATCGTAACTTAACGTTAAACCTTGTGGCTTAATGTTAAACATCGTTACTTAAGGTGAAACATCGTGGCTTAACGTTAAACATCGTAACTTAACGTTAAACATCGTAACTTAATGTTTACCATCGTAACTTAACGTTTAACATCGTAGCTTAACGTGAAACATCGTAAATTAACATTAAACATCGTAACTTAATGTTTACCATCGTAACTTAACATTTAACATCGAAGCTTAACGTTAAACCTCGTAACTTAACATTAAACATCGTAACTTAATGTTTACCATCGTAACTTAACGTTCAACATCGTAACTTAATGTTAAACATTGTAACTTAATGTTTACCAACGTAACTTAATGTTCAACATCGTAACTTAATGTTAAACATTGTAACTTAATGTTTACCAACGTAACTTAATGTTCAACATCGTAACTTAACGTTTAACATCGTAGCTTAACGTTAAACCTCGTAGCTTAACATTAAACATCGTAACTTAATGTTTACCATCGTAACTTAACGTTCAACATCATAACTTAATGTTAAACATTGTAACTTAATGTTTACCAACGTAACTTAATGTTCAACATCGTAACTTAACGTTCAACATCGGAACTTAACGTTAAACATCATTACTTAACGTTTAACATTGTAACTTAACGTTAAACATCGTAACTTAACGTTCAACATCGTAACTTAACGTTCAACATCGTAACTTAACATTAAACATTGTAACTTAATGTAAAACATCGTAGGTAAACATCATAAATCGTATTTTGGCGAACAGGCTGTGAGTCCTTCAGTCCTGGTGATTGCGTGGGGGGGGGGGTCACATGATTGACGTGCGTTAGCGTCATTTTAGCTCAGTGAAGCCGCAGGCCAACAGCGTGAGCTAACGGGAGGGTGTGGTCACATGTTTGTCTCAGTCTGAGGCGC
Source organism: Thalassoma bifasciatum (assembly GCA_008086565.1). NCBI lineage: Eukaryota > Metazoa > Chordata > Actinopteri > Labriformes > Labridae > Thalassoma > Thalassoma bifasciatum. The sequence goes on from RPOG01006060.1 coordinate 15,445, forward strand.
CGAGGTCACACCGAGGTCACGCCCTCAGACGCCGTGTTAGCCTGTTGGATCATGTGGTGAGTGATGGCAGTGGCGTGGCGGTGGCGTGGCGGTGGGCTCAGGCTGAGGGCGGCGCCGACTGTGGCAGCTGGTAGAAACCGCGTTTCCTGGATCTTCTCACGTAATCGAGCAGCAGAGCCGCCGCCGCCAACCCGACCGCCACACAGACGGCGGGGATGAAGACGGCGCCGAGACCAGGAGGAAGGATCGTTCTTCGCTCTACGAGAGAAAGGAGACGTTAGAGTGTGTGTGTGTGTGTGTGTGTGTGTGTGTGTGTGTGTGTGTGTGTGTGTGTGTGTGTGTGTGTGTGTGTGTGTGTGTGTGTGTGTGTGTGTGTGTCACCTGTGACCCTGATGCTGAACACTCGGACCTGGAACCCGAGCTCGTTGGTCACGTTGACCTGATAAACCCCTGAGTCTCTGGCCGTCACGTTGACCAATAGGAACGTCCCGTTGGCAGAGTAAAGCTCCGCCCCATTGGTCAGCTTCCTCAGGACGGCGGCTGATGGCGGGAAACTGATGGTGCGGCAGCAGACGGTGACGTTTTGTCCCTCCTGGACCACCGTAGACGGCAGAACCAGGACTGTGGTGTTTCTGGGAGGAGCTGGACCAAGAGAAACCGGGTCAGACTCCAGAACCTGGACCAGAACACTCAAAAACAACAAACAACATCCTGAGGCTGCAGCTCCACCCCTGACCAGCGGGGGCAGCAGAGGGAGAATTACAGCTTCAACACTTAAATGTTTATTATTAAAATCAGCTGTTTATCTGTAAATAAACCAAATAAAGACCAGACTCTGGTTTTTCCTCTGCCCCCTTAAAGACCAGACTCTGGTTTTTCCTCCGTCCCCCTTTAAGACCAGACTCTGGTTTTCCCTCCGTCCCCCTTTAAGACACTCTGGGATATTTTCTCTCTCTAGAGCAAAGGATTGTGGGTCTAAGTCCTGAGGTGCTGGTCTGCATACTAATCATGTGACCTGGTTTAGGAACAATCTGGTATTTTTGGCTCAGACACCAACAACACACACACACACACACACACACACACACACACACTCACACACACAGCAGTTATTTCTGCAGAGCATATAACTTCCCCCCAACACTCAAACTTTAGTGTGTGTGTGTGTGTGAGTGTGTGTGTGTGTGTGTGTGTGTGTGTGTGTGTGTGTGTGTGTGTGTGTGTGTGTCTGTACCTCTGACAGTGAGCGAGCTGCTGGCCTCCTCTGCTCCGTGCTGATTGGTCGACTCACACTGGTAGTGGGCGGAGTCTTCCAGCTGAGCTGAGGTGATGTTGAAGGAGAGGGAGGAGGAGGCGGAGTCAGACCTGTGTAGCTCCGCCCCCTCCTTCTTCAGCACCAGCTGAGGGGGCGGAGCTCCCTCTGACCGACAGGTGAAGGTCACCTGTTGACCCTCCAGCACCTCCTCACCTGGACTCAGGGACAGGGAGGTGTTGAAGGGTGGGGCTGTGGGAGGAGCCAATCAGAGAGAGGATCATCATCATCATCATCATCACTTCCTGCAGCTCCTTCACAATAAAAGCCCCTGAGTGATTGGTGAACTCACAGTGGACCCTGAGTCTGATCCTGGTCTCTCTGGTTCTCCACACGCCCCCGTTCTCCCCCAGCAGCTCAGCCCTGCAGCTCAGATCCTGGTCCTGGTCCTGATCCGTGACCCGGATCTTCAGAACCGATGAGACGTTCTGCAGGAACCCGGAGAACCTGAAGGACTCTGCTGTTAAAGACCTGTTCCCCGTGAGCCACAGGATCCTCATCTGATTGGCCGAGAAGACGTCAGTGACATCACAGCTAAAGACCGCCTCCTGACCCAGCAGAACCGGACCAGGATCCTTCAGAACCGGGTCAGAGGGGAACGCTGCGACAGAAGAAGAGAGAGAGAGAGAGTTCAGCCGCAGGAATTAAACAGTAGAAGAAGAAACTCCCCCTCATTCCTCACTGTGTGTGTGTGTGTGTGTGTGTGTGTGTGTGTGTGTGTGTGTGTGTGTGTGTGTGTGTGTGTGTGTGTGTGTGTGTGTGTGTGTGTGTGTGTCACTTCCTGTGTGGCGCTCAGATTAGAAACAGATCTGTGACCTTTGACCTCCTCCTCTCTGTCCAAACTCCCTCAGCTCGGCTTCAGTCCAGGACTAACTTTGCCCCCCCAGAGACCAGCAGAGACCAGGTCTGATCCAGATTCTAGACACAACTCACTTTCCCATCATGCACTGGGTCTGTGTCCTAAAACCTGGACCCTGGTCTCTAATGGTCCTTTTCCACTCTACAGTTCCAGCTCTACTCTCCTCGTCTCTACTGGGTTTGGTTCTTTTCCTCTAGCCCGACTACAGACTCACGGTGGGCGTGGATCTTATAACACAGCTGCGCTAAAGTGCTGCGCAGAAGTGCGTGCATGTTCATCTATAACGCCACACAAACATCATTTTGTACTAACATATGTGCCACCGTGGTCTTTAAAGGAAAAAAAAAAGCTTTAAAAAGATTTCATTAAAGTAATACAGCGGCTCAATGTGGGTCGTCATGACAACGGAGGTAAACAACAGCCTGGTGCTGCTGCACGCGGAGGAAAACGAAGGAGCTGCTTCCTGACATCAACTCTTCCCNGTGTGTGTGTGTGTGTGTGTGAGTGTGTGCGTGTGAGTGTGTGTGTGTGTGTGTGTGTGCTTGTGTGTGTGTGTGTGTCTGTGTGTGTGTGTGTCTGTGTGTGTGTGTGTGTCTGTACCTCTGACGGTGAGCGAGCTGCTGGCCTCCTCTGCTCCGTGCTGATTGGTCGACTCACACTGGTAGTGGGCGGAGTCTTCCAGCTGAGCTGAGGTGATGTTGAAGGAGAGGGAGGAGGAGGCGGAGTCAGACCTGTGTAGCTCCGCCCCCTCTTTCTTCAGCACCAGCAGAGTGGGCGGAGCTCCCTCTGACCGACAGGTGAAGGTCACCTGTTGACCCTCCAGCACCTCCTCACCTGGACTCAGGGACAGGGAGGTGTTGAAGGGCGGGGCTGTGGGAGGAGCCAATCAGAGAGAGAATCATCATCATCATCACTTCCTGCAGCTCCTTCACAATAAAAGCCCCTGAGTGATTCATGAACTCACAGTGGACCCTGAGTCTGATCCTGGTCTCTCTGGTTCTCCACACGCCCCCGTTCTCCCCCAGCAGCTCAGCCCTGCAGCTCAGATCCTGGTCCTGGTCCTGATCCGTGACCCGGATCTTCAGAACCGATGAGACGTTCTGCAGGAACCCGGAGAACCTGAAGGACTCTGCTGTTAAAGACCTGTTCCCCGTGAGCCACAGGATCCTCATCTGATTGGCCGAGAAGACGTCAGTGACATCACAGCTAAAGACCGCCTCCTGACCCAGCAGAACCGGACCAGGATCCTTCAGAACCGGGTCAGAGGGGAACGCTGCAGAAGAAGAGAGAGAGAGAGAGAGAGAGAGTTCAGCCACAGGAATTAAACAGTAGAAGAAGAAACTCCCCCTCATTCCTCACTCTGTGTGTGTGTGTGTGTGTGTGTGTGTGTGTGTGTGTGTGTGTGTGTGTGTGTGTGTGTGTGTGTGTGTGTGTGTGTGTGTGTGTGTGTGTGTGTGTGTGTGTGTGTGTCACTTCCTGTGTGGCGCTCAGATTAGAAACAGATCTGTGACCTTTGACCTCCTCCTCTCTGTCCAAACTCCCTCAGCTCGGCTTCAGTCCAGGACTAACTCTGCCCCCCCTGAGACCAGCAGAGTCCGATCCAGATTCTAGACACAACTCACTTTCCCATCATGCACTGGGTCTGTGTCCTAAAACCTGGACCCTGGTCTCTAATGGAGCTTTTCCACTCTACAGTTCCAGCTCTACTCTCCTCGTCTCTACTGGGTTTGGTTCTTTTCCTCTAGCCCGACTACAGACTCACGGTGGGCGTGGATCTTATAACACAGCTGCGCTAAAGTGCTGCGCAGAAGTGCGTGCATGTTCATCTATAACGCCACACAAACATCATTTTGTACTAACATATATGCCACCGTGGTCTTTAAAGGAAAAAAAAAAGCTTTAAAAAGATTTCATTAAAGTAATACAGCGGCTCAATGTGGGTCGTCATGACAACGGAGGTAAACAACAGCCTGGTGCTGCTGCACGCGGAGGAAAACGAAGGAGCTGCTTCCTGACATCAACTCTTCCCTGGATCCAGTGAGATCACTTTAATTTTTGATTTTTGGGCCTGGTATAGCAGAGATTTGTTGTTGATCAATCATTCTTCTTTGAACTGGTTTTCCTTTTTGGTTCCCTGTGGATTAATGGACTGATTGGTGCTTAAAGACTCTCGTGGCAGACAGATCGCTCCTGCACCGACCAACTTTGATTTAATTTAAAAGACTCTTTAAAGCCAACTATCTTTGCTGTTAACTTCTTTTTGCTTTAAAAAGGACTTTTAACTTCTTTAGGAATCATGAAGGAGCATTTTAGGGCTGTATTTTGTCTTCATTCAGTCTGGTTCTGTGCCGTCAGGTTTAAATGTCATTAAAAACCCGTCGCTGACTTATTCCTTTGCCTCTTGTAAGTGATTTGTTCAGAGTCAGAAGCTGCAGAGACGACATTCTCTGACCAATGAGTGACCGGCAGTCCGTCCACGTCACCTTTTAGTATCAGCTTTACTCTCTTAGAACCAGGGTAGAGTAGGTACTAAAAACTGGCGTCTGACGCGTAGTACCGCGCTAATGGAAACANGTGAGAGAGGGGGGCGAGAGACACCCAGAGGCTCTGCAGGTCAGAACCAGACCAGATCCACGTTCAGCTGCAGAGACCAGGGGGTCAAGGTCCACCTGCAGGGGGTGAACTACAGGGGGGGGTTAATGCTGTTACACACACACACACACACACACACACACTCACACACACACACACACATACACACTCACACACACTCACACACACACACACACACTCCTGTACCTCTGACGGTGAGCGAGCTGCTGGCCTCCTCTGCTCCGTGCTGATTGGTCGACTCACACTGGTAGTGGGCGGAGTCTTCCAGCTGAGCTGAGGTGATGTTGAAGGAGAGGGAGGAGGAGGCGGAGTCAGACCTGTGTAGCTCCGCCCCCTCTTTCTTCAGCACCAGCTGAGGGGGCGGAGCTCCCTCTGACCGACAGGTGAAGGTCACCTGTTGACCCTCCAGCACCTCCTCACCTGGACTCAGGGTCAGGGAGGTGTTGAAGGGCGGGGCTGTGGGAGGAGCCGACAGGTGAGATGGATGCTGTTACCATGACGACCACACTGACACAAGGAGCGTCTCTCACCGTGAACTTTGACCTCCACGGCGGAGCTCTGGTTCCCTTCGCTGTTCCGGGCCTCGCAGTGGTACCACCCGGACTGGGACAGACTCACCGGGTCCAGGACCAGCTGGGGGCCCTGACCCAGCACCTCAGACCCCCCCCCTGCTGTCCTGGAGGTCCAGGTGAGTCCGGGATCTGGGTTCCCCTTTGCTGAACAGTTCAGAGAAACTCGAGACCCGGACAGAACCAGAACCGAGTCCCGGTCCACTGAGACCACGGGAGGATCTGCAGGAGAACCAGAACCAGGATCCAGAACTCAGATATTTGCCAACCCCCCCCCCCCCCTTCAGAACCAGACCCAGGACTGTGCAGGACTTACAGAGCGGGTTCAGGGTGATCCTGGTCTCTCTGGTCTGGTCCTGGGGGGGCAGGTCCTTCAGGTCCAGATGGGCCCTGCAGCTGATGGACTCTCCTGAGTCCTGGTCCTGGGGGATGAACCTGAACTCAGACTGGACCCAGCTGGATCCAGGATCTCCCATGATGCTCTGCAGGACCAGGTCTCCTCTGATCCAGCTCAGGGTCAGGAGCTCGGGGGGGTAGACCCCCGACACCCTGCAGGTGAGGCCAGACTCCGCCCCCAGCCTCAGGCGCTCCTGTCCGGTGATCCGGGGGTCTGAGGGGGGGGCTGCAGGGAACCAATCAGAGAGCAGTGAGCTGATGACTCATCACCTGAGAACTTCCTGTTTGCCCCCCCCCCATCATGTGACCCTGTGACTCACCGTAGACCCGGAGCGAGGTCCTGGTCTGCCTGGTCTCGGCGCCGCAGCTCGCCCTGCAGACCAGCATCCCCTCGTGCTCCAGCATCACGGGGTCAAAGGTCACCACCGAGCCCGTCCTGTTGGCACTGACGGCGGCCGTGAGGGGGCGGTCCTCCAGCACCGACCACGACACGCTCGGCGTCGTGGGACAGTCCTGAACTCTGCACACCAGCTGGCCCCGCCCCCCCAGCTGGAACAGAGGACTGCGGGGACTGAGGTCTACACGCAGACCCTGAACGCACCACGGTGACATCAGCAGGAACGCTGAGGAGGAAACAACAACAATAACGTCAACAACATGAAAACGGCGGTGGAGCCCCCTGTGGTGAGGGGCTGTAACTGCAGCTGTGATTGGTTCAGTTTGTTATGAACAGAAACAGAATTTAAAGTTTTCAGTTTCAGGTTCCTCCACAAACTTTACGTTCTGTTAGAACCAGAGTCTGTTCACAGAATTAACATCGAGGCTCCGCCAAAATAACTTGTTACTGGAGTCAGAGTCTGAGCGAATTCAGCTGAAACCAGGAAACAAAAAAGAAAAAACACATTTAATTATTTTCTTTCTAAGCTCTTTTTGTCTCCATCCTGAAGTTTCCCTGATAAATCTCCTCACTAACAGCAGCTGTTAATCATCATAAAAACAATAATAACCTGTTTATCGTCTATAACTGATGAAAAAACCTCAGAACAAAGAGACGTGAACACAAAGCAGCTGAATAATAATTATTCTGGTTGTTTCTCTCTCCTCAGTAACATAAACCTTCCTCTGGCTGTAAACTGCTCCTGGTTTCCATGGTGAAGTTTTCTCCTCAGCGATGAACGTGTGAATTTATTCATCTCACCACAGACTCAGTGTGAACAGAGTCAGATCCTCAGAGTCTGATCCAGAATGAGTCAGATTCTGTCTGAGGAGGATTTTACAGACTTTATAAGAACAAACCTTAAAGATCCGTTAAAGTTTCTGAGCCTGATGGTCTCAGGACCAGAAGAGTCCAGATCCTGGACCCTGATCTGATCCCTGAGGTTTCAAACTGTGTTTCCAGGTTTAGGCCCTAAACATCACAGTTTTTGTTTTCTATGTAAAGTTAAAGTGTCAGTAACAGTTTTTGTTTTCTTTGTAAAGTTAAAGTGTCAGTAACAGTTTTTGTTTTCTTTGTAAAGTTAAAGTGTCAGTAACAGTTTTTGTTTTCTTTGTAAAGTTAAAGTGTCAGTAACAGTTTTTGTTTTTTGTAAAGTTAAAGTGTCAGTAACAGTTTGAGGCTCTGTGACTCCGACGTTCATGTTTTTCACCTTTAGGACGATTTCAGTGACTCAGACGTTCAGAGGAGCAGAGGTGAAAGAATAAAAAAACAAATACAGCACATGTTTTATCTCCAAAAAGGAAACTTCAGCGTGTGTTTTCCATCAACTGCCCCCCCCCCCCCCATGTTCATGTTTATCAGAGGAACAAAAGGACGAATCTTTCTTTAAGCTGAAAAATCTGACAGAATCTTTGTTAGTTTCTGTTTTTCTGCAGGTTGAAGTGAAACTGTTCAGTCTTGTGATCGTGACGTGAATGAAAATAACAAAAACGCTTCAGCTCAGAGTTTTACAGGCTGCTTTGATCTGGATTTAAAGTAAAGAAAGTGAAAGTAGAGAAACAGCTCTTTAAGATCGTGTGGTGTTTTCATTTTACAAATAAAACTAAGTTTTTTTATCAATAACAGGACGTTTCAGGCGACCGCACGTGGGGTCACGACCCACAGGTTGAGAAACACTGAGTTAAATCTGTGACGGAGGAACAGTTTGGTCAACAGGGGGCGCTGCAGCTACACTCAGACACAGGGGGCGCTGCAGCCACACTCAGACACAGGGGGCGCTGCAGCTACACTCAGACACAGGGGGCGCTGCAGCCACACTCAGCCACAGGGGGCGCTGCAGACACAGGGGGCGCTGCAGCCACAGGGGGCGCTGCAGACACAGGGGGCGCTGCAGCCACACTCAGCCACAGGGGGCGCTGCAGACACAGGGGGCGCTGCAGACACAGGGGGCGCTGCAGACACAGGGGGCGCTGCAGACACACTCAGACACAGGGGGCGCTGCAGACACACTCAGCCACAGGGGGCGCTGCAGACACACTCAGACACAGGGGGCGCTGCAGACACACTCAGACACAGGGGGCGCTGCAGACACACTCAGACACAGGGGGCGCTGCAGTCACACTCAGACACAGGGGGGCGCTGCAGACACAGGGGGCACTGCAGAGACACTCAGCTTCAGCTTCAGTCTGAGCTGATGAAGAGTTGATGATCTTTGGGGTCGTGACCTCAGCTCCTGTTTACTGAGCTGATCAGCTGATATCAGACTGATCAATGATCAATACAAACTCACAGCACAGTCTCAGATTGATGGTTATATACATGCATTTATACATATACAGGTTCATATATGTGTTTATATACAGGATAATATGTGTGTTTATATACAGGTTAATATGTGTGTTTATATACAGGTTCGTACTGATCCATGTTCATCTTTATACACACGTTTACAGTCAGACACATGTTCACTGTCATGAATGATGATGATCTGATCACACACACACACACACACACACACACACACACACACACACACACACACACACACACACACACACACACACACTTGACTCTGTGAATAAATGAAGGTGTGAATAAAGGGTTAGTGTATGAACGTGTGATGAAGGTGAAGCACTGACCTGAGAGCAGCAGCAGAATCATCCTGATGAAGGGATGAACAGATGAATGAAGGAGTGAATCCTCTCTCTGATGAAGGAGTGAACAGATGAATGAAGGAGTGAATCCTCTCTCTGATGAAGGGATGAACAGATGAATGAAGGAGTGAATCCTCTCTCTGATGAAGGAGTGAACAGATGAATGAAGGAGTGATGGAGCTCTCAGCGTCGTCTCTCTCTCTCTGTTCTTTTCAGAAAACTGTCGCTTTGAAGAAAGGAATTAAAAACACCTCCTCCTCCAGCACACTCTCTCTCTCTCTCTGTGTCTCTGTCTCTCTCTCTCTCTCTGTTCTCTCTCTCTCTCTCTCTCTCTCTGTTCTCTCTCTCTGTTCAGAGAGAGAGAGAGAGAGTTCTCTCTCTCTCTCTCTCTGTTCTCTCTCTCTCTCTCTCTCTCTCTCTCTCTCTGTAGAGCACAGCGCCCTCTGCTGCTCAAACTGAAACATTTCTTCAGTTTCTTTGTTTTCACAGACTGAAACAATCAAACTGTAAAAGTCAACAAATAATATTATGGTCTGTCTGTAGTTTAGTATTATGGTCTGTCTGTAGTTTAGTATTATGGTCTGTCTGTAGTTTAGTATTATGGTCCGTCTGTAGTTTAGTATTATGGTCTGTCTGTAATTTAGTATTATGGTCTGTCTGTAGTTTAGTATTATGGTCTGTCTGTAATTTAGTATTATGGTCTGTCTGTAGTTTAGTATTATGGTCTGTCTGTAGTTTAGTATTATGGTCTGTCTGTAGTTTAGTATTATGGTCTGTCTGTTTGAGATTCTCAGTGTGGAGTTTGTTTCTTTGTGTGTTTGTGTGTTTGTGTGTGTGTGTGTTTGTGTGTGTGTGTGTGTGTGTGTGTTTGTGTGTGTGTGTGAGTGTGTGTGTGTGTGTGTGTGTGTGTGTGTCTTGAGTCATGTGACCAGGCTCAGTGAGAACAGCTGATCAAACAGGAAGCAGTCTGAGGTGTGGGAGGTTTTTTATTTTCTGTTATTGCTCAGATTAAACTCAGAAACTTCTACAGATTATTCTCGAACTTTTCCTTCATCAAAGTTTTCACAAGTTTTTTAAAACACAAACAGGAAGTTCATCATTCAACAGGAAACAGTCACACTCCTCATTACATCATGGGTTACTTTCAAAATAAAAGCCCTGTGCTGCTGTGAGTAAAGTTAAACTCGTTAAAGGCACAAACTTCAGCCTGAGATCAACCAGGGTCACTGTGACCCGGGTCCTGGACCTGGACCTGAACCTGGACCTGAACCTGGGCCCGGACCTGAACCTGGACCTGGACCTGGACCTGGGCCCGGACCTGAACCTGGACCTGGACCTGGATCTGGACCTGAACCTGAACCTGGACCTGGACCTGGATCTGGATCTGGATCTGGATCTGGACCTGGATCTGGATCTGGATCTGGACCTGGACGGGCACGGTCAGTTCCTCAGACTGTTGAGCTGAGCTCAGGGTCACATGAGGTCAAAGATCAAAGCTTCTGAAAATCGTCCAATCAGGATCTTTGTCTCCTCAGACGCCGTCAGCTCAGGGACAAAGTCTGATCAGGAAACTGAGACAAACTGATTTTATCATTCTTTGTTTTTTTTGATCCTCAAACTGCTGCAGCCGCCAGGGGTCAAAGGTCACTGTTAACTGTCCTCACAGATTAAAGAACATGAGATTTAAAACAGATCTGAGCTCAGACTCAGAGGAAAAGTTTCAGAGCGAAGAGTCTGAGCTCAGACAGTTTAAATATTATTATCAATAATTAACATTAATGTTTTAACAGTCGTTAGTTTCTGATCTTTGATGATCTGTTACTGTTGGTGTGAGCCCAGTTTTTACTGCATTAATTCATTTAACAATCTCACTCAGCTGGAGGCCCCGCCCCCAAGATAGGCCCCACCCTCATATAAGCCCCGCCCCTCTATATAAGCCCCGCCCTCATTCATAAAAAAATAAAGTTACGTTTTCCGTTCGACGTCAGGCCACATAAAAGTTTTCACTGATTCGACCAATCACACAGCTCCTTTAAGGCTGAGTGGGCGGTGCCTGCTGGAGGCTCCGCCCCTTCCCGTCCAACATCCACACACACACGCACTCACACACACACACACACACACACACACACTCACACACACACACACACACACACACACACACACACACACACACACACTCACACACCCTGAGGTTTAGGGTCCCTTCTTCTTCTTCTGTGGTTTTTATTGCTGCTGAGTCCATGAGGAGGTTAAAGTGTCCGCTGGTCATGTGACCTGGGACAGGAAGTAAATACTGTTACCGTGGCGACAGAGTCACCGCTCCTTCAGTTTATCAAAAATTCTTCAAACAAAAATAAGTTTTTTCTGTCAAATATAAAATCTGTATCTGAATAAAAGTTTCAGCCAATCACACGAGTCCATGACGTCATATTTACAAACCGTTAGCATGTAGCTGCTAGCTTTAGCTTCATCAACAAACAGCTGCCCCCCCTCTGCCCCC
>RPOG01006061.1:0-26775 GCA_008086565.1 Thalassoma bifasciatum
CCTGTGAGGTCCCACAGGTGACAAGTGACAGCGTATGTCACTTCTCAGCCTCCCAGGTAAGGTCTGCTCCCGGAGAGGAGAGTCCAGAGTTTGGTTGAACCTCAGATTCAGGAGGAACGATGCTGGTTTTGTTCTGGTCATGGAACACTGGACCAGCTCTGTACTCTTGCGAGGGTGCTAGAGGGGGCATAGGAGTTTGTCAAACCAGTCTATTTGTGCTTTGTGGATCCAGAAAAGGCTCTTGACTGTCTCAAAACTTCCCATCTTACCTGATGGAGCTAGAGAGGCGCTGTAAAGAGGAATGGGCCAAGTGCCCAAAGATGGTTGTGTCAGGCTTACTAGCAAATTCTAACAGGCAGATGTTTTCCAACCAGAGGAGAGAAGAAAAGTTGCTTTCAGGCTCTTCTTCTTCATTTAATGGCAGATCACAAACAACGTTCAGGTGCATACTGCCACCTACTGTACAAGAGAGCGCAACATCATGCCCACACCTTTAGATTCTGCCTATCATTTTAGTCTCTCTTAAAAAGCTGAAAAGTGCTTTCTTTTCATTATCGCTGACTTCAGCATAACTGCGATAAACCCCAGGTTCCTGACACTGCTACAACCACTTCTAGACACTAGGTGGCTTACTTTGGTCAGTAACATAATACGAAATAATGCGTTGAGTCGGATCAAAACAGTTGTTATAGTCTAGTTTAGTGGTTAATTTATTTATAACCATGAAGCCGGAGAGAGGGGCAATTCAATCATTTGGAATATCTATTGCCCCAACTCGGGTGATTTTAAGGATTTTCGGGTCATTTTCATAATTGTCTATCCTGTTCAAGGCCGCAGGTGGCTGGAGCCTATCCCGGCTGTCATTGGGCGAGAGGCAGGGTACACCCTGGATTGGTCGCCAGTCAATCACAGGGCTGACATTGAGACAACTAACTTTTCACGCACACCCTCACACCTACGGGCAATTTAGAATAATCAATTAACCTCATGGACATGCTTTTGGTCTGTGGGAGGAAGCAGGAGTACCCGGAGAGAACCCACGCATGCACGGGGAGAACATCCAAACTCCTCACAGAAAGGCCAACCATGCCCAGATGGGGAATCAAAACAGTCACCTTATTGCTGTGAGGCTGCAGCGCTACCTATTGCGCCACCGTGCAGAAAAAAAAAAAAAAGCTTACTGTTGACTCTTTGATAAGTTTGTCATCAATGTGCCCCTATCTCTCAAATTTTTATTAAAGAGTATTTGCAAAAAGAATATATGATTCCATTTAAGTGATACATGTAAAACCTTAACCCATGTGTAATTTGACAGTGAATGCAGCTGTTACTACATTTGAAAAACCTCAGAAAACATACAAGCCTGGAAAAATACAGATTATTTAAACCCCAACACCACCATAATTTTTGATTTTTTTTTAACAACTCTCCAAACGGATTTACAGTCAACGTACCACCATGTGTTTTCCTTGAAGGTAAGTAGCTTCCATATTGTTTGACAAGTTGTCAGGACTTTGAGATCTCATTGGCCTCAAAACTGGATTTTTATCCATCAGTCCAGCAGCACCTGTGAGAATGAGCCTCACAAGGACGGCTTCTCTATGTTTAACAGTGCAATATTACTGCGGTACCATGAAGCAATCATTATGTCCTTTCACTCCAACAAACTTTACTCTTTTACAGGTAGTAAGCACGTCCTTCACTTATAACCAGAAAAGTTAACAAAGCCTAAAAGTTTAAAACCCAACAATTATTAAATGTATTCACTCATGCCTGCATATTAACAGCAAAACTTTGTTATTTTATGTGAAAGGTCACTGTTTGAAGGAAGAACATAGTCCATTCAAGTATCTACACACCCAGCATCAGTAATTATGAATCCAAATTCTCATGTTACATGCTCTACAAGATTATTTTTCATTACCAAGGCCATGAAATAAACAGAGATACTGAAAAGAAACATTTCATATCAGTATGAGGGAGACACAATATTGTCTAGCTGATATGAGACTTAATAAAAGTTTAATATTGTTAAAAGTCAGCAAAGAAATATTAAAGTCTCTCTCCAGCCTGCGCAGCACATTCAGATATTATTTTCGAATGTGAGGGCACATTATCATGACAGGATAAACAAGCATTCCCCAGTGTGGATTGCCAAAACCAGGGTTTCCTTTAGCTCATTGTCAAGCATAACAGGGGATGTCAGATCTCTCTGAACTGGCTCCTATGCTCTTTCCTGTCTAATTGCCTGGTAATAAGCGTGTAATGAGTTTCAGATGTACAGAGTGTATGTCCTGGGAATCTGAAGAATGGTTTCACAGGAACTAAAGCGTGAAAAATAAAGTGATTGTTTTTGTGTTTCAGGGCACCATAAATCACCATGACTTTGCAAGCCAATTTATCCTCTATTTTGAGCCCCACAAGCAGTTGTTTGTCAAAGTACTTTATTGCTGGCTTGAAGTGGGTTTTCACATTGATTTAAATGATAAATAGAAGACAATACCTTGTCATGACTGTTTTACGTAAACTCTTTGCAAATAAAAGAAAAGCTCAAAAATAAATGTAATGTAGCCGTTTCTTTCTCACTCTCTTCTTCTCTTTAAACACTTGTTATGGGAACACATTAGTTTACCTTTGGGCACAGGTGAAATTCAGCCCCAGAGCTTGGTTTGAAGAGGCTTTTTGATGAAGGTAAATTGGGTGCAAAATGTAATTGAAGTCACAGGGAAAAGTGCCCATAAATTTGGACATATTTAAGTATAAATTTGCAGTCACAAGGAAGTGCTTTAGGAGTTTTGCACTTGAAGTATTTTTTTCGGTGAACTTCAAAACTTTGTTTCTGTAAAAATCAAACATCCACAGGTTCTCAAAGTAATTTTTTGCGAGTGAACAAATCACAGCTTCTGCCTGCTCCGAGCACTCGCAGCACTGGATTTATACACTTGCAAAAAAATTAATTTGAGAACCTGCAGATGTTGATTTGTTTTGTACAGGTAAAAAAATAAGAATGCAAAATGAAATGCTTTAAGTTCACAACTCCCAAAGCACTTTTCTTTTCCTTTCGACTACAAACTCATAGTTACACATACTCAAATTTATGGGCATTTAAATAGGTTGTTTGACCCCATTATCAAAGACAACCAGAGTTTTGATGACTAAAGCTCTTCTGTATCTATGCTTGGACAGGTCTGGTGGAATAACAGTCTGTGAAGAATCCGCTGAAAGCTGAACTCTTTTAACTTCTGTTGTGGCTATACTTCCGTTGTGTCATACCTTCAGTTTGTGTGCTTTGGCGTTTCCATTCTTGTTTATACTGTTTGCCCATGTGTCGTGGCTGTTGTATTTGTGTTGCGGCATTTGTATTTGTGTTATGGCATTTATATTTGTATCATTCTAGTTGCACTTGTGTTCAATCAATCAATCAATCTTTATTTATATAGCGCCAAATCATAACAAACGTTATCTCAAGACACTTTACAAAACATTAGCAGGTTGATACCTGTTAATGTTAGAGTATTTAGTTATTTTATTAACAGAGACCCAACATCAAGACAGGATAAGGAGTGTTATCTCATCTTGATCCACCATGAGTGTAGCACTTTGCAGCAGCTTTTAGCACGTTACAGTGGCAAGGAAAAACTTCCCTTTAACGGGCAGAAACATCGGACTTGTGTTGTGGCTTTTGCAAGTCATTTGACATCTACCGGCCACCGTAGCATGCCACGAGCCAGCCCTTGGTACCGGCAGCTGAAGGGGAAGGTTGTTGCGATCAACTGCAGCTGCATTTAAGGTAAAAGAAAAAAATGGAGATAGAGAGAGGGAAACAGACCGGTCATTCAGGAAACCTCCTAAACTTCCTTAGCCTGCCTCTGCCTCGGGGTCCAATTTATGATGAAAAATCAAACAAGCTCGGAGGACGTTTTGATAAGACAGTATTAATAAATTTCTTCAAAATGACCGATGGATAAAGTTAAATTAAAAAGAAAAATCACAGCTGGTAAGCAATCAGGTCTATCAGGATCTAATCAGTGGTTTGATGAAACGCAATTAGGATTGAGGAGAAAGAGAAAATCGGCTTATAGCTCCAAATCTTTAGACCTTCTCTCTATATAACCTGCTTAGCACTTAATTATAAAAGGTTAGCAAATTATCAACGCACTGAGAAGGACAATTGTAGAGTCTGAAACACAGTCATCATCAAAGGTTAGTTGAAAAGAAGATGTATGACAGAGCTGGGTGATGCAAAATTATACTCATATTATTAGTTCTGTTTGTGTTGTGCTTTGAAAAATCAAAACATACAGACTCTGTAGAGTATTTGTATAATTAGCTCTATTTACTTGGAAGAATATTCCATGTCTTGCCACTGGCAGTTGTATAAGCCATAGCAGATGCTGTTCATTTCATTCCCTGCAATGAGAAACTGGGAGTAACAGCAGCTGAGCTAAAAGCTACAGTGTTCTGCAGACAAGTCTAGATCTCACATGTGATTTAGCTGATTTCATGAGACTCCAACTAAAGCACTCGTCTGTGTAATGTAAGTGTATGCTCTATTGAGAATTCTTCCAGCACTTTATATTGGCACCAGAGAGCCTGTATGTTTCTGCACTATTTGCAGATTTAATACTCATCTGCTTGCATTGCTTTAATCTGAAAAAATCTGAAAAAAATCTAAAAAAAATAAAATAAAATAAAGATCTAGCGTGCTCTGATTTTTTTCTCATCAATTTCAAAAATGTTTTTTCTTTTTTTTAAATAATGAAATTAAAATGAAAATGGAATGGAAATGAAAAATATGTAATTGAGCTCAGAAGGGGAATTTCAATATTATAGTAATAGTTTTAAGTGAGGCCAATGTACTGAACTTTAGAATTTGTTTTTAATTACATACAGTGCTCAGCATAAATGAGTAAACCCCTTTTGAAAAGTAATATTTTAATCAATATCTCAATGAATGCAAGAACAAATCCCAAAATTTTGATTAAACTGGGTGTCATAGAACATTTGTTCCACTCACAAAATGAAAGTAAGATTGATGATATAACTAAGATTACAAAATCATCAGTTTTACTCAAAATAGCTGATGCAAAAATGACTACACCCCATAACAAAAACTACAACATCTAGTATTTTGTATGAGCTCCACGACTTTTGAGGACAGCACCAAGTCTTCTAGTCATGGAATGGACAAGTTAGCAACATACTGCAACATCTTTCTTCTTCCATTCTTCAAAAACGACCTCTTTTAGAGCCTAGATGCTGGATGGAGAGTGATGTCCCTTTAGAATTCCCCATAGGTGTCCAACTGGGTTCAGATCAGGAGACATACTAGGCCCCTGAATCTCTTCACCCTGTTCCTCTTGAGAAATACAACGGTGGCCTTGGAAGTGTGTTTTGGATCATTGTCATGTTGGAAAAGTGCACGAAGGCCAAGGGCACGAAGTGATGGTAGCACCTTCTCTTTCAATATGGAGCAGTACATCTGTGAATTCATGATACCATGAACGAAATGCAGCTCCCCAACACCAGCAGCACTCATGCAGCCCCACATAAGGACACTGCCACCACCACCACCTTTGACTGTCGGCACCATGCACTTTTTTTTAACTCCTCACCTTTGCCACGCCATACAATTCTGAAGCCATCAGTCCCAAAAGATTTAGTCTTGAATAAATTTGTTTGGAAAAGAATTTTTAGTGCGTGCCAATTCACAAATCTTGTTTGCAATCAATGGCTCACATTTGTGGGAGTATTTTGTAGTACAGTGTCCCATGGAGTATTTTGATTCTGATAAGAAAGTAAAGGTTTTCTGACAAATCTGTTGGGGTGTACTCATTTATGCTGAGCACTATAAATGGGTAATGCTTTTATAAATTTCCACCTTCACCGAGAAGCTTATAGTAGTTCTATTCAGAAAAATATGTGGCATCAGTCAATGAGTCCTTGGCCACTGATGTCACTGGGACGTTTCTATCTTGAGTGGTTCGAGTTGCATTGGTGATCAGCTCCACTAGAAATTTTATAACAACTCAGATGTGAACCACACATCTGCCTGAGAGAAGTAAAAGCCTGTAACTGTTCAGGATACTGTGTCTTTTGTCTGTCGCTATCATTTTCTTCGTAACAGGAATTAATAACAAGTTATGTTAACGCTGCTAGCAGCAACAAGCGGGCCCTCGCCTTGATGTGCCTGTCGAGACATCTCGCAGCTGCAACATGTGCACATGACCTTTCTAACTAAAAAGCAAGTGTGTGCAGGGTCCCCAGCATGCTGCAGCAAGATCTGCCTTAGTAAAAAACCATGACTTCCTGTTGCCAGGAAGGAACATTGCTTCGAAGAAGAATCCCTGAGATTTCAAGTACATTTTGAGGTTTGCGTGGGGGTCACTGGTACCACCAAGTTCAGCTTTTGTCCTTGGTCATAATTATTTATATTTGGTACTTGTTCAGGGTGTGTGAACTGCCTCCTCAGTCTGTGTTTAGGGTTTTGCTTTGTCACTGAGTTTCCAAAAGGGTCCTTTCCAACTCTGGTTTTGGGCTCAGGCCTTGAAAATGAAATGAAATAAAACAGATTAATAAAAAAAGAAAACAATTTAGTATATCTATAACATCTTTTTCATTCTTTATATGCTCCCCCTCTGTGACATTATACGCTCCCATGGTTTCTATTACCACTGTTATGCTGATGATATCCAAACTTTCCACCAAATCCATCACCTCCTCCACCCTCTCTTCACCGACTGACTACCTCAGCAAAATCAAACTTGGACACAAACAAACTTCTTTCAGCTCAACGGCAATAAATCAGACATCTTAAACATCGGACCACAATCCCTCGCTGCCAGTTCCCCCAAAAAATACACTCGCAATAGACAACACCACCCTCACTCCATCACCCCACATCATCAACCTAGGCGTAACTCTGGATACCTACCACACTTCAAGACAGCATGTCACTCGAGTCACCGAAACCTGTTTCTTTCATCTCAAAAAACATCGTCCACATCTGTCCTCAAGTCTCCTTTTCTGCAGGTGAAACCCTGATATACACCTTCAGAATGAATCACTTCAAAAGTTCAATAACCTCCAGCACATTTAGAATTTAGCCACCTGTCTACTCACCCACCCCTGGTCCCGCGATCACATCACCCCCCCAGTCCTTCAAACCCCCGCTGGCTTCCTGTTCCCCCTCGCATCCAGTTCAAAATCTTTCCTCTAACATTCAAAGCCCTCTATAACCTGGCCCCTCCCAATATTACTGGCCCGCCCTGCAGTCTGATGACAGCCTCCCTTCCCCACCAAATAGGACCAAGCATCAAACTTGGGTTGACAGAGCACCCCCATCCCCCAGAACTCACCACCCAGCCACATCCACTGCACTGTCCTCACTACTTTCAAATCCCAGCTCAAAAACTCAATGTTTGGAAATGCTTTAGCTGTTGGTCAAATCGCTGTTTAATGATTTTATTTGGGGTTTTGCTTGTTTTTCTTTAATGTGTCTTTTATCTACAATCTGTTTAGTGTCATTGAGAATTTTTTAAAGCACCATATATATAAAATTTGTTATTATTATCTTTTAGTAAGCAGATTTAACATAACAATCTCTCCAACCCAATTCTTAATCAATTTAAACCATTCCAGTACTTTTTTTTGTCAAATTAATTTTTGCTTAATAAAAGCTCATTTGGACTCAAAACTATATCCAAGCATGAATTTAAATAAGGATTTGAAAAAAATTCCAGTAGTGAATCTAAAAGCACTGATTAAACTGACAGAGTGACAGCTAAGATACTGAATCCAAGACTTCTAAAGGCAGTTGAAGAAAAACGCAAAAGTAACCCTGAAGAAACTTTGGGTCCTGCTCAGTCTTAAAGCCTACTGCTCATTTTTCTGCCTGGACCAAAATCTGCCAATTTAAACCAACATTGCCACTGCGTCTTTCTTCTGCCCCCTGCAGAGGGAGACTCACGCTGAGCCCCCCCTGCAGGATCAGTCAACTCTGAAGAGGCTGTGGAATGAAGAATAAGTATGTTAGAGCAGCTACTCCCTATCCCCCAAACAAACTCATGGGGGGTCAATAACAACTATGTCTTAATGTAAGGGTGGAGTGGTGGCACAGACAGCGACTTAGTGCCTGTCACCATGACTGAATGCATCAGCCCACTCACTCATACATTTTTAATGTTTGTGCTGGGTGTGCCAGCAGGAGAGACAGATGCCACATACACACGTGGTCCCACTGTGAATATGTGGTTAGTCTTGACTCCTCTAGGTGTCACCAGCATGATAAGCATAAAGGTTTTTTTTACATCTGAGTGACATATATATTGCCTAAGTAGATAATTTGGATATATATATATATATTTTGTAACCTTTATATAACCAGGTAAATAACCCTTTAAGATCAGGATCTCTTTTGCAAGAGTGACCAGGCCAAGAGGGCAGCAGCACGGGTCATAAAAATCATACATCATAACAAGACATATAACAACAATACTTCACTAGAAAACAACAGTTTACAGTGTGAAAACTGATCTAAAGAGCAGGATTTTGCTCACAGATTACAAATCAGAGACACTGGCACTGTCCAATTGACTCACATACTCTCTCTCTTAGGATAGAGCTGAAGGCTCCAAGTGAAGTAAGATCAAACATTTTTAAGTCACTTTGGAGAAGGTTCCATGCAGTGGGAGCAGCAAAACTAAAAGCTTTATTCCCCAAATTGGTGCAAACACAAGGAACAGACAGTTTAAAGACCTCATGAGAACTAAAAATGTAAGGATTCTTTGTTCTTTGGAGAAAATAACATGGATAAGAAGACACCAACCCCAGAAGAGCTTTATGAATCAGCTTCAACTATTGGACGTGCCTACAGACCTCCAAAGATGGACAATCTGAGAATGTGTACACGTCACAGTCACCACCTCACCAACAATTTTGTCCGGCCCATTTTTTTGAGTTTTGTGTAAAATCGTGTTTATTTTGGCTTTTTTCTTCAGCTTTTTTGTGTTTTTCCAATGAACATTAAGGAAATAAACATATTTATACCAATAAGGTTTGTGATTTTGACCATTTCTGGAAAAATTCCAGGGGTGCCAATACTTTTGTCCATGACCCCTAAACTTAAAAGGCAGTTCAGTTTCATCTTTTCAAGATTTGATTACTTGTACACAAACTATGACTATGGGATTTCTTTCCTTCCATTTCTTGTTGTGTTTGGAGAAAGGGGGTTGGGGTGTTTCTAATTACATGTTTCATCTTCCTTATTGGATAATCTTCATCAGTGAGGCGAGAGGACATCACAGCACACCATTTAATTCCTATAAAAGTGCATCCCACCTCAGGATTCAGTCAAGTGATGGCATGCAAGGTAGATAGGCTCTCTCTGTTGAAAATAAAAGTACATCTGACAGCTAGGATGTATTAAGGAGCCTTCTTTTTTGTCAAAAATGGCCAGATAGAGAGAAGTACATGCATCTTGGTGACAAGACTTACAGCTGAAGAATACACAAGCACAGCTGCAGTTGTCACTGGAGCTCTTTTGTTCTGTTTAGGGAATATGGGGAAAAAAGATGACAACATTTCTTCTGACAGAAAGATGACTGATAGAGGTGTGGTGTTACTGCTTAATCTTCGGGATTGTTAGATAAGGATGACTGATCGAAAAGAAGCTCACAACGCACATCAAGAAGCATACTCACTCCTCTCTAACTCCACATATTGTATAGAATATCAAGAGCTTTGGGAAACTCAGTACCAACTTCCTGAACAAGCATCCAAGTTGACCCCTGGTTAAAATTTCATTTCCATGATGTTTTCTGTAACAGTAATGTTAACTGGTGGCTTTTGTAAGAGAGTATGTATGGTAAGAAGGTAGTAATGTGGAAAAAATCCAAGATCAGTAGGACTTATGATTCTAATTTACATAACCAACCATTCACCATCCTTCACCAAGCTTATTACCTAGCTACTGGGTTAAGAACATAAACATTATGACATTAAATATACACTCCTGATTACGATCTTAAAGCCAGTAGGAAAATTGCACATTATATACTTTGTACTCTGTTGGGTCTTGGAAAAGGTTATAAGTAGAGTTTAAAAGTGCAAGAAATGAGATTAAGACAAAAAAAAAGCAACAAGAGGAAGAATTTAGTGAGCAATTTATTGAAAAAAATATAAAAGAAACAATTAAACTGAAGTTGTCTGTTTATCAGCTGATCAAAAGTTTAAGACCACAGTTTTTATTTTTTGGGGGCTGTTCATGCCTTTACTGTGACAGAAGAGGACAGTGAATAATGTAGGAAAGCAGGTGAGAGTGGGGGGTGATGTGGGAAAGTAGCCACTGGCTGGACTTGAACCTGGGTGCCTGCACGAGGGCGAACCACATGCAATGCCATCACTACTGAGATTGGATGCAGTAGGAAGATGTGACCGAGCTCCAAGTTTGACCAGGGATTCCAATTATATTAACCCCAGAGAGCACATTTAACATGAATTTTAAATCTTAATAAAAGCAAAATGGCAGTAACAAATCAGAGGCAGACACCAGGTTAAAGCTCCAACAATCAAAATTTTAGTTGTTATAAAATAGCGAGATAAAATGCATCTGCTTTAAAATAAATTAATTTAACTCTATAAAAAGTCTATAAGGTGTAAGAACAGCCACAGCCACATCAAACAGGATTAAACACAGCCAATATGTAAAGGTGAGTATTGTAGGCTAAGGGCTTATAAATAAAAAGAAAGCGTGCACTAGTGGCTGGGATGGGGGGTTAGGGCTACTTGCCGTACACATGGTGCTCGAGCCCTGCACTCACTCAAAACACTACAAACCAAAAGGAAGAAACATGCCCAGTAAGGAGAACGAAAGTGCCAAAAAAAAAAAAAAACACTCACACACAACTAAAGGAAAGTGATGTGCAGGTGATGAACTAAGGAAACCGTTTAAAACCAACCAAGATCAGATCGTAAGTCAAAATAAAACATACCAAAATGGAGCAGGTAGCTAAAACAAAAAAACTAACCAAACAAAGCAGCAGTGGCAATAGATCTAGAAATAAAGTCATCAAAAGGTTAGCACCAAACTGTCAATCATCGGAATAAATGAATCTTAAAATGACAGAACAGTTTTATGTACCTCAGAGCAGCAGTAACCTGTCAGCATTCACTCCCATGGACCTGTGACACAAGAGAAGACATGAGGCCAGCTACAACAACAGTGGTGAGGCTGCGTGTGTTTACAGCGTTAGCTTACCCTGTGTTGCAACAGTGAAGGTCAGCACCACAAGCCAGAGAACGACTGTCAAAATACCAGAACACAAACCCAAAAGCAGCAGCTTCCCGTGTGCTAAAGCAGAGCTGCTTATAAAGGCAGAGACCTGCAGGCCAATTGATGAAGTAGGAGGTGCTGTCAAAGACTGAATTGTGTGACAGGCTACAGAAGCCCAGAAAGGACAAAGGCTGCCTGCTACAGAGAGAAAGCAGAAGCACGGGTGCCGGGCAGGCCTGCTAGCTCAGCTAAGGAGAAGACAGTACAGACCTCCGCTTCCATCTATCTTCCTCACCAAAGCCAGAACCCTTGTGAACAAGATGGATGAGCTACAGTCATGTATGGCCTACAACCGCCTCATCAGTGAGTGTTGTCTGTTGATTGTTAGCAAATCCTGGCTGTGCCTGCAGTTCCGCAATGCTACAGTGGAGCTAGCAGGCCACCGGTACGAGTATAGGAGGGGGAGTGTGTGTTTACCTACTTGAGAACTGGTGCTCAGACAGCAGAGTAATGGACACACACTGCTAACTGAACCTAGAGGCCATGGCCCAATTCCAATTCCTTTCTTAACCCTCAATCTTAACCCTCAAGCTCAACCCTCAATCTAAGTAGTCCTCAAAACCAAGTGTTAAGGGCTATCTTGTGACTTAGAAATGGGACACCCCTTAAACGCAAGTGAAATTATTGTGGACTGTCTGTCAGTTATTCCTTCGGTTAGCGTTATCAAAAAAAAATCTGTATAAATAACACAACCACGGACATATTCAGCTGTCACAGCATACCATAGTTTATTGAAAGGTAAACACCAGCTATAACTATCGTTACATAACTCTGCGGCTACAGGAGATGACATTAGCCCGGTCGTCTTATACCATTATCAGCACAAGCATGTTATATAGGCTGTTATCTTGATAAACAACTACATTACCACAGAGAAAAATGACCATTTTGAATGTTAACTAACTTAAACGATAACAGCATGGCTTGTCCGCACCGGACGCTATTGACAAAAGATCGTAAAATAAAAATAAATTTTATGCAACAAGGAGGTAAATAATCCATTAAATGGGTCTAAACTAGGATAATACAATGGTTTTCCTAATATTCCATCTTAATACCTCCATTAACAAAGAAAATACTATATTTGTAGCTCGCCTTCTCTGCCGCTTTTGACGCCATGTTTATTTACCGACAACACGCAATGCATTCTGGGTAGCCCTTGCTCCCAAGGGTGGTGTCGGAGAATCTCAGTATTGAGGGAGATACAGCCCTCAATCTTGCCCCTCAACCTTAACATTCTGAGAATCGGGACAGCACTTACACTTCGCGGGAGTGCGCATTTTGAGATTGAGGGTTAAGATTGAGGGTTAAGACAGGAATTGGAATTCACCCCATGTCTGTACAGTGCTGGCCCTTTTACCTACCATGGGCACTGACTGTGGTTCTTGTGGCTGCTGTTCACATCTCTCCAGATGCTAACGTTAGCATAGCCCTCTCTAAACAACAGAGGCCTCATCTGGAGGGTGTACAAATTGTCGCGGGGGACTTTAATAAAGCATGCCTCAAGAGTGTTTTCCTGAAATTCCACCAGCACCTGAAGTGTGCAGCCAGGGGAAATGAAATACTGGATCATGTTTATTCAAACATTAAGCACACTTTCAGGGCACCCCCCACCCCCTTGGACAATCAGATCACCTCTCTGCTCCTCTACCTGGCCTTCACCCTGCTCAGGAGGCAAACAAAACCAGCCACACACGCCACCAGAGCCTGGCCTGAAAATGCTCTCTCCCAGCTGTAGTACTGCTTGGTCAGCACAGAATGGAGTGTTTTTGAACATCAGGGCCTGGACACACACCGAGTCTGCCCTCTTCTAAAGTCCCCACCTTCAGCTCTTCAGAGGCTGGGGAGAAGGAGGAAGTGTGAGGCTCACCCAGGCATTCCTCCGCTGCCAAACGCCCCAGCACCAGAAACCCTTGTATCCCTTCAGGATTTGGAGAGAAGAAGACCGTATGAAGAAATTTTCAATTTAAGGAGAGAAAGGGATGAGGCCATGAAGGAGTGGGACAAAGTCAAGAGTGAACTGGAGGAGTTAAAATTCTTAATAAACGAAGTGAGAGGCGATGATGCTAAACGTAGCCTCATGACAGACCTGTCATTGACAGTATTTTGCAGTTTTCATCAGTACCTAGAACAATTTGTCAAGTCACAGAAAACATCAAAACTGTCTACACAAGACCAGCTCTTTAATACTCTGGTGAAACTGAGGCAGAACCTCTCCACTGATCTTATGTGTGGAATATTCAACCTCACACAGTGCTTTCTTGACATCTTCTCCCATGGGTTGGATTTAATGTACGCCAAAATGTCCTTTTCGATAAAATGGCCTAAAAGTGCATCAGAAGCACAGTGCCAGCAGAAGTTCTTTTCCAATTCACCAGACTGACAGCAATCATGGACAGCTTTGAGATCAGAATTGAACATTGAAAGAAGCTAAAAACTAGGTGAGACCGTTTTCTTTTCGAAAGCATGCATCAAGTGTCAGCTATTTTCATACTTACCTGGCTACCTGCTTATATGTATACAATTTACAAATCAGAATTATTTCTTGCAGAGCTATCACCTACTCCAAGTACAAAAACTGGACAACAGTGAAGCACCTCATTGTATGCCATCCATCTGGCTCAATCACATATCTCTCCAAAGGCTGACGGGGGGTGGCTTCGGATGTGCATATTTTAAGGAACTTCGACTTCTTGTTTAAGAAGTTTCACCATGCAGGAGATCAGGTCACACTTTCATTTTATGCTTTGTAAAGTATTTATTTTTTCTAATTTGAATCGTGTTTGTTGTTTACCCATAGTTACTCTTTTCAGTTCTTGGTGAAGTAAAGAAGTGTTTTGGTAAATAATTGTTCTGTTTATTTCAGATCTTATTTGACAGAGGCTTCACTTTAAAAGATGATTTTGCTGTTCTGGGTGCACAGCTCATTACACTATCTTTCACAGGCGGCAGAGAACCATAGACTGTATATAGACTGGACAGCGTGGCCCCGCCTGTCAACATTCTATGATTTTGAAGCCAAAAAAAACCAACACTTTCTCTAGCCGCCATTGTGAAGCCAGAGTCTGCGCAGTAGAGAATTTCTGGTGGAGCCAAATAAAAAAGAGAAATAAAAATATTTATTTCTTCTTCTTTTAGGTTTAGTCTCCTTTTGGCTCTTTCCCGAAGTTTCTTATATCCCCGATTAAAAACTACTCACCAACGGCAGCTGTCAACTATCATAAGACGAAACTTATAACACGGTTCTCAGTACAGCACATAACACTTCTCAGTAAAAAAAACACTTGAACACAATGCAGCGAAATTACACCGTCATACCACCTTAGCGTAAGGATGAGGGAAACGTTTCTACCAGGTATCGTAATTTTTTAAAGTTTTCCCGGCTCATATCTGGAATACATGGGGAGGCGGAGCTTATGACCTATACTGCAGCCAGACACCAGGGGTCGGGGTATCTGCTGGAAGCTTCAGTTTGAGCCGAACGTCATTACGTCCACTCATTATACAGTCTATTCAGAAAACAGCTGTCAGTTGCAGATGTTGCAAATTCTTGCGTGACTTCAAATATCAGAATTCACATGGGTAAGTATACTACACAGTAAGACAGCAGTAAAGTAAATATTACATTTCTCTCTAACCAAGGGGTTGCAAGTTGAACTTAACACAGCTTACACACAACTTTGCCTCCATTTTATAGGTAATATAATAAAATGTGAGTCTCTGACATAGCATTGCAGATAAAAGCGTCAGAGTGTCAGGTTTTCTTTGCATTGTGCCCCAAAGTAACTGAAGAACTTTAACAACAAATAAGTGATATGTGGTCTGTAGAGAGAGTAATTGGTCCTTTGCACCGGTGAAGAGCCTGACAAATGAAAGACGGAGGAGAGGAGGGGCCATGATTGACAGAGTTGTACATGTCTGTGCAGCACTAATGAACTTGTCAGGCAGTGTCATGTACTACAGTGACATAATTTAAGGGTAAGAATAAAATCTATGTGTTGTAATCTAATGCTGAGCATCAGAGAACAATTACTTATACAAAAAAAATGTGGTCACTGTTCTAATTGTGCCATCTAACAGGTTCAAGTGGAGACATGAACCTAATAATGAACCTATCTGGTCAAAACCAGCTGTTGTTTGTCTTTCCACAGGTCCCTGAATTGATCTCAGTGCTGCTCTGCTGCCGCACACCCTCACCCCCTCACCCTTCACCCTCTCACCCTTCACCCTGCCTCTGCTGCCTGATGTTCTGCTGCCACTCTTGTTGCCTGATGGATCGCTCCCTAAGCTGCTTTCAACTGGCCTGTGTTCTTCCTGCTTGACAGAAACGTGTGAAGTGCTTAGCATAAATGACTGCACCATTCAATTTGATCAATATCATTGTTTAAACAACTGTGATCTTTTCATTTTGTAAATATTTATGTCTATGTAAAAGTTCCTGTGAGAACTTTCTGTATTATCTTGAAGAGGTCTCATATCTAGATATATGCCTGATCATGATCCCCAATCTAAAATGAGATTATCAGCACTAAAAAATGTCATTTCTGGGGCGCAGATGGCTTAGTGGATATGGCCGCGCACCATGGGGTTCGCCCTCGAGCGGGTGGCCCGGGGTTTGATTCCCACCTGTGGCCTGTTTACCGCATGTCATTCCCCACTCTCTCCCCCTTTCCTACTCTATCTACTGTCCTCCTCTATCTAATTAAAGGCAGAAAAGCCCAAAAAATATCTTAGAAAAAAAAGGTTATTTCTAAATGCTCATTCCCAGCTTCCCAATTGAAAATACACACAACATGACATTAATAAATACATGTACTACAATGAATGACTATAGTATAATATATACATATAATTTACTATACAAATATTATACATAATCTATAGCTTTAAATATGAACCAATTGTGATAGAGCATGAGCTAAAGGGTAATGCATGGGCTCTTGTGTTTGTGCTCATCAAGAAGAGCAGGAGAATCTAAATAATAAGTAAATACTAAGTATGCACAGAAACTATTGTTATGACTTATGGCAGCAATCACAATCTTGTATGTGTCTGGGGTACCAGGCGGGCTAACACTGTGACCATAAACTATTTATTAGCCGACAGCTAAGCTAAGGTAGGCAGACCTTACTGCCAGCCTCAAACATCCTGAATCCGTTGGTCTTTTCCAGTGCTGGTTCAGTTGGTCAAAATGCATATAACACAAAAGATAATCCACTACAGGGGAACGGAGACACACACCACGTGCATCCATCCAGGGCAAACATTTCCACTGTCACTCATCCATCGTCTACTCCCCCTCTTACCTCAGGCTTCTTCTAGGCATGCAAAAGCCTGCCTTGCTGACATCACGAACCAAAGCCAAACCCTATGGCAGCGTGAGTGAACCCTGAGTTGTAAACATAGACTGTATAGTCAGTGGATGTAATGACATTCGGCTCTAACTAAAGCTTCCAGCAGATGCCCCGCCCCCTGGTGTCTGGCTGCAGTATAGGTCATAAACCCCGCCTCCCCATGTATTCCAGATACTGTTGAATCTAATTTTCGGGCTCGCTTGTTACTTGTTGAATCTGTTACTTTAATATAAGGTGGGGGAGGACCCCCATTTCCACTGCATAATTTCCTATTCTAGGTCTCCTAATTCTAAGACATTTACCCATGAAAAAATGATGAAAAGAGGAGTCCAAATCAGCAGGAGAGTCCATCCAGCTTGAATCCAGAAAAAGTTTATTCAAGTCAAGCCATCTTTAACAAAGCTTCTGAGTTGAAAGATTTGCAGCATGTTAAATATTCTGTACCAACTGATAACACTAAACAACATGAACAACGACTGAAAAGAAACCTCTTGCATTTCCGAAAACCTCCCCTGAACCTTCTAACAAAACTCTTAGCCTAAAAACCTCCATCCCAAAAACCTGTGTAGAAAAAGCCCCCTGAGTAGAAAAAGCCCTCTCCCTTAAAAACCCTGTGGACGTCCCTTCTCCAGTGGTGATTGGCTGTCATTTGGTGCAGCAGAGCCTTGTAGGGGGGACAGGATACCACCTGATCAATGAGGAGGGTACAGATAATATCTGGTATTACATCTTACAAGTTTGTGTCCATGAAGTCAAATGGACATCAGCAAATTGACAGTGTGAACCTGGAATTAAGGGAATTACTCAGGACCTGTTAGGATCTTCAGAATGTGTTCAAGTTTAACTATTACAGAGAACATTGAAATCGTCAATGGGCAGAAATCTGTTGGTCAGCTCAGCTGTTGTGTGCTTTGAATAGCCTGGAGACAGGGAGCTTGTCTCCAGTTACCACAGAACAACATTTTTGTTTATGGCCTTGTCTTCTCCTGGAGACAGCCTTCTGACAAACGCGACAGCTGGCATCTATATGTAAGGATATCTGAGAATTTCACTTAAGTCTTTCGGACCTCCCTTTCCCAGGGCGCAGTCCCAGGCTAGACCCCTTTCCACTGAGGTCTCCGCCCAGGCTCCCCTGGATTGACAACTCAGCCTTCTGCTTCCCAGTGTTTTCTTTTCAAAAACACTGATCACAGAAGCACTACTTGCCTACTAACTCATTCGGTTTCAGCTTGTAGTGGCCTGACTGTACATTGAGCCAAGCGCGGCGGCCATCAAGATGGACTTTCTGCCTTTTGCGACCTGACCGGCCGGTGACCCAGTCGATAGCGATCCCCAGTCCATGAAGCAGGACCCCGTAGTGGTTACAAGCCACCCGGTTGGGAACCGACGGTCTGATCCCTACCCCACTTCGCTATGGGCCATATAGGAACTTTGACCGTTTTCACCAGCCTTGCCTGTTCACAGAGGTAACCTTTTGAGCCCCTCTGCTAGGTGTGGGCTGTCACCCACGTACCACGCCTGGCCCACACACCTACATGCGACCAGTGCGCCGACTAGACGGTGCCACGGCAGTATGTTAATTCATACTTCATCAGACACGGGGGCCTTCAGTCCTCTCCCCAGCACTTTACCCTGTCTTTAACGTGCCCTCGGAACTTTGCAATTCCGCCGCCGCCTGTTAAAGGCTAGGTTTGGGGTGCCTAATCCCCTTCCCTAACCTTCAGTAGGGTAAATTGCTTACTTTAATAAAAAAAAAATCCACAACAATACGAAGTGGGAAAACTTTAAAAAAAATTATTACACTTCATAGAAATGTTTCTCACATCCTTACACTGCACTGGTATAAAGATGTAATTTGGCTGCATTGTGTTCAAGTCTTTCTTGAATGGAGGAGTTGTTTCTTTATTAGTAATTAGATATTAAAAACTGGGTTATAAGTTTCATTTTACGATGGTTGACAGCTGCCGTTCGTGAGTAGCTTTTATCGAGACTATAAGAAACTTCAGGGAAAGAGCCAAAAAGAGACTACACCTTCGAAAGAAGAATTTTGTTTTTTTTTTTTCAATCCGCTCCACTGGAAATTCGTTACTGCGCAGACTCTGGCTGCACAATGGCGGCAGAATCCAGCTTCTGTAAGGTTTTTTTTTTTTTTGGCTTCAAAATGGTTTAATGGTGACAGGCAGAGCCACGCTGTACATTCTATATACTGTCTATGGTTGTACACAGTCCATCTGCTCTGCAAGGTTAGGAAACATGGGCACTTTGATAGATCATGACTCAACACTTTCTATACCCCTTTATTTTCATGATACCTGTACACACATGAAAACGTCTTTCTGGGAGACCCTGCGTCTCAAAACTTACACAGTATTATGCTTTTTTCACTTCAGCTTATCTGTAAAGAGCATTTCTTACCTGTGTGCCTGCACCTGCAGGTTTCCCTGGTGAAGAGGACGCCATTGTATTAATCCATACCGCGATGCTGGGCTGCGTTCATGGTCTTGTGTGGTTTTGGGATGCATCATTTCTTTAGGTATGGGTCTTAAACTCAACAATCTGGTATATTTTCCAGTTTTTATTTATCGAAAATGACCACGAGGTGTCCAGAATTACATGTAAAAGGTAGCTTTGTTCTTAGCACCACTTTATTTGCAGGTATATTTATAGGTTTATTTATCAGGTCTTTATTTTTAAGAAAATTCAAGAACAAACTTTAAACTTTCAGATTCAAAATTTATTTTGTCAATTTGTATTTATTTATTTATTTATTTTATTGTTTTTTGTTTTTTCTCACATCACAATACTTTTGGCCTGGATTTAGCTCCATGGGGGGAGGGTGGGTGGGTGGGGGTAGCAAGCAACAAGTGAGAGGCTAGTGTGAGAGTACATTGGTCAACTACACAGATGACATGGAGAAAATGCTTCAGAGTATTGTTGTGCATATTTTTGTGAACTGTGAACTGAACGCATCATTTTTCCAACTGCGAATGTAAAGGTGAGTTTCGTTCAATCTACAGGGCAACAACAGTGTTTACTTTACCTTCACTCAGAAATAAAAGTTATGACAAGTTTGTTTTCCTCAGCTGGCAGTAGACATACTATTTAAGGCATACCGCATGTGTAACACCTGAGGTAAACTTCATCCGTCTGTGTTCAGTCTCCGCTGCTGTGCGTATTGACTGTTCATCAGCTCACACCTGCTAGGTGTTACCACAGACAGTAAAAAGAGCGTTATGTCCGCTAAGCTGCAGGGCTGGCATCAGGCAGAAGTGTTGGGAAAAACTGTGTTTGGGGTGCTTGGGGGGTTTCCCCATTCATTTTCCCATTCCCTTTAAAGCAGTGTTTTTCCAGAATAAGTCAGCCAAAAATTGGAGAATGCCTTAGAAAAGTCAAAGCCTGCATGTCACCAGCAAGCCGCTGTCTTGATATATAATTTGTGGAGGTTTTGTCAAAGCCCAAGGAGGAGAAGCATGGCCAAAAAACTATCCGGAGGAGAAAAAGAAAAAGGATATGACCCGAAGAACAATGGTGGCTCATGGCTCCTCCATAGCTTTGCTATGGGGGAGGGTGGCTCATGTCAAGCCACAGCCCCCAGTTAAGGCTATTCTCTATTCTGAATCTTCAATGTTGTGATACCATTTGATATGGTGTGGACAGTTTCCCTAGGGCTTGGAGTTTAAAGTTTTAATAAATGTTCATGGGCCCATAGCAACCCAGGTCACAGCACCAATTGTGAGAATTACCTGATTCTCTAGATGATCATCTCTCAAGGACCATATGAAGAAGAACAATTCCTCAGTTCAGCATTTATTCAGGTCACAGATAAAGTTTAAAGCACTGGATTCTCTCCAAAGAGTGAGCCCTGATATCCAGGTGTATTGTACATTTAGAACATTCATCAGCTACGCCTATACAGAGGTTGAGATACCAAGACGCCCGTGTATAATTGGCCATCAACAATGACTGACACAGCTGTCTCAACCCACAGCTGTCGTCAGACTTTAGAGAGATGAACTATCAAAGTGTGTAAGTTTTGGTAGAGCATATAGCTAAGTGAAAGTTCATTCAGGTCAAACAGGCCTCACAGACTCAGGCTGGAGCCAGAACTATCTGTCAACAATTCATATCAAGCTTGAGACTGAACGTCTGACAGCCAGCGTAAGACTAAATAAAATGCTGAGCTGAGAATATAAAACAAAACATGATTTATCATAGACCAAAAAGAATTTCACCGAAGCTGAATTGAGGATCTGCTCGGTTCTCCATTAGGACACCCAACGATCCTCGGCTTTCATCATAGCCATTACTGGATCCGACTGCAGTCCAATAAACACCAGACTGTATCTAAGAGAGAAGAGCTAAGAACAAAAACCCTTTTCTCGTCTCCCTCCACTAAATTGCCCTTTTGGACTTTGACAGTGAGCATCATGGGACATTGAAAGGTGGAAAACAGTTTGATTCTCTTAAGAGAAAAAAATGGAACCTTTGTGGTCCTGATGGCATCCATTGTTCCTGTCAAGACCATAGTCTGTATAAAACATGGACGTAGTCTCCGTGACGTCACCCGTCTGTTACTGCAGCTCTGTTTTGAAGCTAAACGGCGGGCGTGGCCATATTGGAATTGGGACGAGGGACGAGTGCCCAAACTCACAGCTATTGGGCGCCCGTCAGTCATGTGATCTGAGTTGTGGCTGTGATTGGGCAAGCTCTCGATCCTAATATCTTCCAAACGGCCAAATTAGAAAAAAATTCACCCAGTGCGTGCAGTTAGCGAAATAAGCGATACAGACGGGAGACAGTTTTTGTACCAGGCTTTAAATACGCCGAGGTAGAGGGGCGTCATCACCATCTGCTTTTACCTTCAATGGAACAATGGAGCTGTGGACCCCCCTCACAGTGTGTGCCGTTAGTGAAATTAGCGATACAGACGGGAGACAGTTTTTGTACCAGGCTTTAAATATGCCAATTTGGCTTTGAAAATGGCTTCTCTTGGCTTTGTGTGTACATGACTTAAGGTATTTCCGGGGCCAGCCTCAAGTGGTCACTCGAGGAACAGCAGCTTTTAAGCACTTCTGCATTGTCTCATATTTTCAGAGGTTGAGCTTGGTTTGGGCACTCGTCACCCGTCCATATCACAATATGGCTGTAACGTCACAGGGACTATGTGCATGTCTTATACAGTCTGTGGTTCTTTAACAGGACAATGCTGCAGTTCACAGTGTCCACCTGACAAAAGACATCTCCGTCTTCCAGAGGAATAATCTCACTCATTTGGAGCACCCTGTGTGTTCCCCTGATATGGAAAGATGAATTACAGATAAAAAGAGTTTATATGCTCCATGTTGTTCTGGGGATTTAAAAACTTTCTTTACTTTGCAGGTGGCTGAATAAGAGTGTTGTAAAGAAAAAAAAAATTAGGCCAAATATAACAACAAAATAACAAAAACAGTAAGAAAATCCTTAGAATCAGGGGGAGCAAACTCCTTTTTCTTCTTGTAAGCTATTTGGTATTTCATTACCCTCACAAACACTCAGCTGCAACATTCTATGTCCAGCCAACCTGCTCCCATCGGGCTGTATATATTTTTCTGATGGTTGCTTGTCTGACTTCAAGAGAGAAAGATAATGAGACCAGTAAGGAAAGATAAAAGTTCTACTACACAGCAGAAAGTGAAGTCTTACCCAGTTTTTTTCTCATAATAGTTTCTAAGTCTCTATATAAGACCCGTTCAGAGTCCAGAAAAACAGCCTATATCGTTAATATTCTCTAACAGCCCCTGACATGACACAAATGGGTAAAAAAAGGTATTTTTCTGGATTTGTCAAAATTAGACATAAACAGTTCATTTTCTGTTTGCAGTATATGCATCCTCGGTTACCTGAATGAATCCTCGTCTACCTTTTCTATGATCAATAACAGGAAAGACACCAGTGACCTGCTGGAATGAGGTTACAATTGCCTAATCTGGCTGCATTGCAAATGTTGCACCACTTTTTTCACTAGACAGCTGCATTCCACTGAACACAAGAGCATAGAGAAAGTCAAGCTAATGGCTGTGCCTTTACTTGTATTTACATATCAAAGAATAAAGGTTATCAGGGGACTGACATGCATAGTTTATACTGCACAATCCATCTCTAGAGAGAGCATAGCAAGCATACCAGAGCAACTAAGTCGTACTAGCAATGTGGTCTTTGGCACAAAACCATAAGAGGAAATAAAATTATAAAATTCAAGCTGCAAGTGGCGATTAGCGGGCCCTCACAGCTAAAACATCACTAAGAAATCCATGTGTACAGTGCCAGGGGCACCTTACTTTGATGGAAAAAGACACGTGTTAAGGCTGTGACGTGTGCATTTAGGTCTGAATTCAACTCTGTAAATAATGCTATTCAGGTTTGCATGTTGGCAAAAAAGATCATGGTCTTGGCATGATAGTAATGCTCAAAAACTTTTTGTGCATGTTTCGGGCATGCAATTTTGAGTAAAAGGTGTAGAAACAATAAAAATCCTTGGGGTTCCTGCCATGTTCAGTTGTCATGACTGCAACTGGTATAAGGATATTGAACCCTTTTAAATATATTTTTTAGGGTTTACACTGCCCCTGCTGGACCCCCATAGAAGCTCAAGGTTCTTCTCATGTTGTTCCCACACTTGTTTTCAAAAAGTCTCATTTCAGGTTCTGTCTCAAAGTCTTCTTTTTAACTGCTGTTTCTTTTTGGCTCCGTGCTCCTGTTCTCTCTGATTGGCTAGCACTATTTAGGCCTGTCATGGGTAGAGCTGTGGGTAGACCTTGGTGTTTGAGGTCTGCAACTCCAACATGTCATGAATTGATTAAGAGATCCTAATATGATGCTCTGATTTAGATCAGATCATTTTCACAGGTTACTGACAGTTTCAGAGATCTTAACATCATGTTCATCACGTACATTTCCCTTTGTGGGGGGAATTAAGTATATTATCCTGTCCTGTCCTGTCCTGTGTATAGCAGCTTGAAAATGTGCACACATTTTTCTGGACATCCAGCATTGTTACTTTCCATCCTTGTCTAAAAAATGGGAAACCACACGTCCACCTCTTAGAGCTCTTGGACCTGCTGCCAGCTATTATCGTGCCCTACTCAAAGACAGGAAGAAAAGAAATGGGATGAAAGCAGACAGAGGGAAGCACTAGAGGTGGGATCTAAAGACACAGGACAGGAGTGGGTGTGTGTGGGGGGTGATTGGCCTAACAAGTGTGACAAGCAAACCAGAGTGGCTGCCATCCTTTCAGAGAACGCTGGCACAAAGGAGTCCTGCAGCTATGAATACAAGCAACTAATACCACCTAGTATTATTTCTTGTTGAACTGTTAAAAAAAGACATCCATTTACATCCAAATACATTTCTTTCTCAAACATGGTGTCTGTCATTTTAAATTATTCTTTTTGTGCTTATTAGTGTCAGTGCTCAATCTTCTCTGAAAATCACAGTTTTAATTAGTCATTTGATCTTAAGAAGATGATTGTTTGACAGCTCTGTTAACAAACATGGGGTTCCTGCAGTGTTTTATGAGATAAGCTGAGTGGAGAAGGAATGGGGAAGGGAAAATATGAGACAAAACACTAACATGAGTGAAAATCCTTTTTTTTCTAACACCATATGTCTCTGTTCTGCTCTGCTGTGGACGTCATAAACCTGAGAAACATTAGTGTTTTACGGGCAAATTTTTGGGCAGAACCAATGCAGTTTGCCAGTAACGAGTGCCAACATCTGGTCTGAAAATATAAAGCCAACATGGAAATGCTAAAAACTGCAGTTTTCCACTTTAAGTTGGTTGTAGAAGTGCTGGAAACCCATAAGGTAAAGTAAATTAATTTTACAGTAGAAATCAAACACATTTACAGCCTCGCTCAAAAAACAACTTGGTTCTGAATAGATCATTTCTCTAGCAGCAAACACATTACAAGAGGTATTGAAAAATCACATGACTTGTGATTCTTTAAGGTATAAAGCTCAAGAGTTTTGCCACATAAGGGCCTAGCTGACCTGACTCACCCTGTAGGTGTCTGGAAAGGCCAAGTGCTCACCTTTCAAACTCATCACTTGGATGAGTTCATCTTTGTTTACAGTACATGACCAATGTGGACAAAAGGCTTCAAAAGTCTGTATCAGACTCAAAGAATTAATGGAAGTTACAGGTGTTATGAAACACATATCTGGTTCAACTGAGGGCGAGAGTCATGATTTTTTCTTAATCGTGCACACACTCCATGTCCATGTCTGTCATGAAAAATCACCTCCTCTTCTACTCCCTCACAGTCACGAGGATGCATTTGGGTACCAAAACATGGTACTGTTTGATTTTACTAGAAGTACTTGGTACAGACTACCTATAAAAGTACTACATTTGGCACCCATCCCTAGTCCCTGTCAGCTTTCCTCTCAACAAAACTAAAGAGTGTATTTCCAGCTGCTAAACGTAGACATGTACTGCTCCATCTTTCAAGCTAGCCAGGGTTGCCAGGTATATATAACAACAATGATAAAGACAAGCTCATCGACTAAGAAAACTACTCACGGTAACCCCTGAAAAATGCTGAATTCTGCAGGAAGGCCTACTTGACACTCATGAAGCAAACTGCCTTGCTGCTTGGCTGATGTATGCAAGCATCAAATTCATCTGGGGATTGTTGTGTTTGACTCATCAGTGGGTTACTAACAACAGTAGAGAAGTAATGAGTTACTTTTTGGGTGAGTAACTGTAATATGATTTCTGGAATTTCAAGAGTGGTTCATTACACTACTTGTT
This sequence comes from Thalassoma bifasciatum, assembly GCA_008086565.1. NCBI lineage: Eukaryota > Metazoa > Chordata > Actinopteri > Labriformes > Labridae > Thalassoma > Thalassoma bifasciatum. The sequence continues at coordinate 25,478 of RPOG01006061.1, forward strand.
ACTAGTTAAAGTAATATCACAGATACATGTTCCTTGTAATTCGTTACTGCCAAACACTGGTCTTGTACAGTCTATGGGCAGCACTCATAAAGGAAGTTTTTGGTTTCAAAGCTCACAGTGGGAGGGAGAGTGCACATTGTCCATTACAAACAGACTCAATAAGATCACCCTTTGAAACCTGTTGGCCACTTCCTCTCTGTAGCTGAGCTGAATGCAAACTAGGAATGGATTTCAGTTTTCAGCAAGCAAGGTGGTTTTTGGCATGATATCTCTGCAAAGTAAAAATACTTTGCCTCAGACCTTCAAGCCATCTGGCAGCTGTTTGGGGAGACAGAAATTTGACAGTCTTGAAGCGACTGAAGGCCTGTATCTTTTGTCTTTCATCCTCAGGCAGTTGGAAAGTGCTGGAGCTGCTGTCTTTGATGCTAAATTGTCACCTGCATTTCCTCTTTGACATGAGTAACAGCCATTACACAACATTACCACCATCACTGATGCACACAATTTGATGGCCAGCCAGCTGTAAGATATAGGTTGCAGACACCAAGGTGTTTGACGTGCCTTGGAAGCTGTGAAATGAGAGATGGATTACATGCTGTCAAGAAAAGGATGTTTGGTAAAGTGTATTCAGTTGTATGTATATTTCACGTGTCAGCACATCTGTCTCTTTCAGTAGCAGCAGCCTGTGAATTAGGGTAAAAGGTAAAACATTGCATCCAATTAGATATTTTCCCCACTCACTATTAACATGGGGGATTTTCTCTGATTACCCCAAGCTTACATTGCCTTTGGGCTATTTGTTTTTCTGGATTATGAAATGATCCTTTTGTAATTGACAACAGTAAGTGACTGTATGAGGGATATCAGTCCTGACGTGCCCACATGCTGCTACGCCTCTTCTATCCCTCCTGAGTTTAAGCAGGTAAACTGTAAGTCACTTTTCTCGTTTACCCTTTTTCCCTCTTTTATACAATCTCATAAAAAATGTATTTAAGCACTTCTGCAATCCTGTATGCTCTGTTGCCCTGGCAACCAAATCACCCACCAGTATTAAGTGCCTGAGGCATGAAGCTGGTACATTATTGCTTCACTCCTTTCTCCCAGTCTTCTCTCATTTGGTAATATTGTCTCTGTGCCTATACAACGCTTGTCCATTGACATCACAGCACTATTTCATTTCATACAGGAATCATGCAAGGACAAATTTTGGGGATTGTAAGGCAGTGTTGTAGCCCATGAGTTCAGGCCTCAGACTGGAGTCTGACTGAAGACTTGATTTGCAGGACCCATGACTCAAT
>RPOG01006062.1:0-26773 GCA_008086565.1 Thalassoma bifasciatum
TGAGAGATCGCTGCAGAGCAGGACAGATTTCTCTGTGAGCGCTTCACACAGGACACCTGATCTGAATTCACTCTGAATAACACTAGAAGCTTCTTCAGTCACAGAACAAGTTCAACACTTTGATCCTGAACATATATTTCATCATTTGACAAGGTTAACATGACACCTTGGTTGCATCAAATGAAATTCCCTTAAATGACACAAACTGGTGACCAAAATCATGAGGCCTGACCTCATTTCCAGCAGAACTTTTTAAACTTGTTTGTTGTCTCATGTCGCAGACAGACCTGACTCATCATGACAGGCAATTTGCATCATGATGAAGTTATTACAGAGTCCTTTTGGATGAGAGATTTTGCAACTGATCTTAACTAATCTTTGCCAAGCATATTAGAAAATAGAACATTTCATTTTGATGTGATCTTTTTATTGTCACTCCTCAGGCAAACAAATAATGTTAATCTCCACTAGTGGTTTTAACATTGCTCAATAGTCTGAAATTTTTTCCTAAACAAATTGATTTTGTTCAAATATTTCCTTATTAATCAAGAACAGAGTTACAAGTCAGTTAATATATAATAAGTGTTTTTCATTGTTGTCTGCTTTAAATACCAGTATATTGCTTTCTCTAAGCTGTAGCACAGTCACCTGACCCATGTCAGGGCTGATGCTTCATTCCCTGTGTACTACCAAAGTGCTGTAATGTGCTTGGACACAACATGACGAGGTAATATTTCTATCAACAGGTTCATAGCGCTGTTGTTTGAAACATGACAACAAGCAAACTTTCTAAGTTGTACAGTTCAGTTGTCTGCTACATTTAGCTTTATGTTACTGAATCCTGGTTAAGTCCCACCAGTGCTCATCTACCAACTCCAACCAGAGCAAACATAACCTGTATCTTCATTTTATTGATAGACTCTCAGGTTTGGATAGATCACTGCAGAACAACTGCAACGGATGGGAATGAAAATTAGCACAAACAGCTTAGCTGCTGTTTTGGCCTTTAGCTTGTGTTTTACCATTTAGCTTATGTTTTAGCCTTTAGCTTATGCACTATGACTCCCCTGTTTAGCTTTCTTCTGCTGTTCTGTCCCTTTTCTGTCAGAAAGTCCAGCTCCTGTTCCACTTTTACGACTAAATAAATCACTAAAAATTGTTTTCAGCAGAGAAAAACACCAACCTTTCTTCTCACTGCCAAACTTCATCAGCCGACATGGTGTTGTCATAGAGCCTTGGACTTGTTGTAAACAAATTTGGTCCAGTCTGACCCTATCAGGAAGCTTAGAAATAGCATTCAAAAACAATGCATTTTGGTGCTGATTTGCTGATTTTGACTTGTAGATTTTGATCAGGCAAATATATAGAGATGAGACTTTTTCAGTATGACTCAGAAAGTCCTCACAGTCCCTTTAACAACAAATGCAAAATGTAGCCGTTTATAGATCTGCATGCGTTTATGGACGCCCACTATTTTTACTTTATATCCATGTTTAAAATATAGTAAAGCATTAAGTCAAAAATAAACCAGATGCATCTTTGTTCTGTCATGGCATTGAACCTGATAGGTTTCTTTACAAGTCAATGTGTCAACTCACTGCTCCACTCTGTTGTGATCTGGCTGTATCTCAGGTTGGAGTCCTCCGGATCAGATATGTTAGCCGTCTATAACTTATAGACCCAGATTATACACCAAAACCTTTTGTCAAACGGAAATATGTTGATTTGCAAAACATTTTTAACTGAGGGAAATATCCTTTAGCATTTCAAAACTTATTTTAAAATTCAAATTCAAAGTTACATTTATATGCTTGTGAATCAGCAGATCTTTAAAATCCCAAGTTTCTCCCCTGTAGAGATCAATTTTTAATAAGATTTCAAGGGACCAAATTATGGAATAATTTCAAAAAACTATATCTCCGTAAAATGTGACAGGAGATGCTTGAAAAAGCACCTAATTTACTTTTTGTACGTTGCTCCTGAATTGTTGTCTATGTTTCATTTGTTTGACCTTCAGTTGTTGCTCTATCATTTGTACTATTACAGTTGCACAGAGTTGACAGTTTCAAACTCACACACATCACACATGCACACACACACACAAACACACACACACACACACACACAAACACAATATTATATGCTTTGTTATCGTAATCATTATTGTTTTTATAAAACGTGTTTTTATTATCAGTTTCGTATCATTAGTGCTTATGTGTTTTTCTGTGTTTTGAGTTTTTAATCATTTGAAAAGAAAGTTCTTTAGGTGGAAGCGTTAAAAAAAGCCCTTGAGGTTTTTGCCTCTCCCTGCACTGTATCACTTGTCTCTCTTGCTTCTTTCTCTGCATGTTATTTTTCACTGTACAAAACAAATAAATATAAATATGAAAACCTGAACAGTACATTAAAATGTGGGGATGGCTCTCACCTAAGGCCCTTTGGCTGTTTCTCTGTTTATTAATGATGTGTGATAGACAGTCAGATCAATCCAGTTTGATGAAAACTTATCTAACCGAACACAGAAGAAGAAATGAAGGAGCTGCTGCGTCTGCTTGTTCGTTAAGAAATGTCAACATGTCGGTATGAGCTTACACGATAAAAAGTGAAGTTTGTTCTGTGGAAGTCTCCACAGATGTCTGGTAATGATTTGTGCCGTCTGACCTCGAGTACACTGCTGAGGACTCTGACGTTTGTCCAGAGTTTGTGCTGCAGCACAACACAAATGTTCAGACATGTCAAACAGAGACACACATCCAAGAAAGAGAGAAGAGAGAAGGTGGAGCTGTGAGTGGCAGCTGACTTAGGCTGGTCAAAGACATGGATAAATGAAGAATCAAATCTGAAGGCCTGTTCCACAGTGAAAACACGTCACACATCACCCAGCTTTATGTTTAAAAACAGCACGAGATCCATCTCATATTATTATTGACACATATTCAAAAATAACCACCTGAAAGCAAAGCTGCAGATAATACCTGTTCACTCAACATTCAACATATTGATTTCTCAGTAAAAAAAAAAAAAAAAAAAAGTCAAATACTAGCTGTTCCCAGCATCATTCATTTGCGGGTAGACTGCTTCTCTTTCCATTCAGTGACAGTTAACAGGAAGCCTGTGGGTTTAGGGAAACAGTCGTGATATGAAGGTGCAGCAGTGGGCTCTGAGAAATTGTGGCGAGCATCTTACGCAATACTTTAAACTAACCATTTGTGACAGACCCTATGCTACAGCTCAGCTCTCTATCTACAGGCTGCACACCTATTGGCAGGTTAACCAGCAGTGTTGGACACACCTGGGCTCAAGCAGTGTGCACAGAAGAGAAAGAGAGAGAGAGAAAGAGAGAGAGAGAGCAGCAGGCAGTCTGGAGGGCACATCTCACCTCAATGCACCATGACAAAAGCACCTTCGTTTGTTCGCCTTTTTCTTTGTGCACAGACTTCAGAGAGCCTGAATGTTTAAAGGAGGTTTTTTTTTGGGCAAATAAAACTGTGCGTGTTGCATCTCTGTAAGACCATTTACAGAGCAAAGTTTACTGGCGCATTAGAAGTCCCGGAGCCCCATGTCCAGGATTAGAAACAGATTGAATACGTGGGGGCTGAGGGGCACCAAAGCGAAAAGAAAAAGAGAGCATGCCAAAATTCTGGAAAATAACAAAGCCCATTTCTGCTAGTTAAACATAAAAAGTGAAAACATTGACTTGTTGAGATGTTTTTTACCCAGAATACAGCAAAATTTTGAGGTTAAAAAGTCAAATTAATGAGATAAAAAGTCCAAATTTAGACTTTTTAACTTGAAATTGAGACTTTTTTTTGCCTTGTGATTTTGACTTTATCAAAAAAATTAACTTTATCTCAAAATTTTCAATGAACTGTCTCAAATTATGACTGAGTTAATGCATAATTTTGACTTTATCTCAAAATGTTGACTTTATCTCTAAATTCTGACTTAATTATCTCATAAATTGAACTTTGTTATCTCAAAATTTGACTTTGTTAACTCATGATTCTGAGTTCATCTCAAAATTGAGACTTCTTCCTCAAACTTTTGACTCAATTATCTCATAAATTTGACTTGTTCCTCAAAAATTTGACTTGATTTTATCACAAATTTGATTTAAATAATTGACTTTTTTTTCTTTTATCTTGTTCCTCATAATTTTGACTTTTCATGATGAATTTTTGTTCAATTTAATTTTAATTTTTCTTCATTAGTTCATAATTATGGCTTTTAATTTTCATCATTTGAACTTTTTATTTCAGGATTTTGATGTAACATGGACAAACAAGAAAAACTCTCAACAAGGTTGATTTTCTTTTCTTTCCTTTTTTATCCCCTTTAACTTGCGTAAATGGGCTTCCATATCAAGACGTTTTTCATACATGCAAAAAAAGTCAATTCACACATGACAATCAGGGGTCACAATTGTCTAAAACTTGTTCCTAACTTGAGAAAATGGATGTGCAGAAATAGAAACTTTTTTCCTCTTCCTGACTTACACTTGTTTGCATCACCAACAGCTCAAGTAACTTCAACTACAACAGTTCCTCACAGCAAAAACACAGTCCGACAATCAGCAGTCACCTGCGCACACCATCATCTCCCTTCATATTCGTCTCAGTAAAAAGGTTCATCTTGAAACCAAGCATCCATCCAAGAGCACCAGCTGGAGCAGCGGGGCTCCTCCGCTCTCCTCCCCGGCTCTCACACCTCCATCCCCGCTTCACTCACCTGCATTCAGTCGCTGGAAGCTCCGCGTGGAAGAGACGCTGATCGGTGCCGGGAGCCGCTCTGCCTCCCTCTGCCTCCCTGTGCTGCTCACACACACACTGAGGAGCGTGGAGCTCCACACACTCACAACACACCGGTAACACTCTTCAAAATAAAAGCCCTAATATCCGGATTTCACCATGTTGAAACTTATCTTCAATAGCCTATTGTATGAATTATCATTCTTACAATGGATACGACGTCTTCAGGGATTTTTTGTTTTATTTCAATTATTATTATTATTATTATTATTATTATTATTATGTTTGTTTTCATGAACAATTTGTTACTTTTTGATTGACTTTATGTTTTTTGTTCGTTTCTAAGACTTAGGTTCTCCGTTTATTTTCATCTTTGTAAAGCTGTCCGTTCTTCTTGGCAAAAAGCCTCCAGTGTCTGTAAATTCTTGTCATGAATTGCAGGTTTGAGATCTCCCCAGTGGCTCAATGAAATTGAGGTCAGGAGACTGAGATGGCCACTCCAGAGCCTTCATTTTAGTCTGCTGTAGCCAATGAGAAGTTGACTTGGCTTGTTTTTTCGGACTAGGATAGTTACCTTAAGTAAGACATTCAAACCCATTCGTGTCAACTTGTGTTCACGTTATCAGGATAAAATCACCAGAGGATGTAAACTTTTGATCAGGGTCATTTTGGAAGTCTCTGATGTAATTATTATTTAAAAAGAGTAAACACACTTGTTTGTTAATAAATGTCTTCACCCAACCACTAACCATGAGTGAAGGAAAAGTTTTTGTGTTATTATTCATATTCCCTGAAAAATGGCCAAGAAATCATAAACTCTTCAGGGGTATATAAACTTATGAGCACAACTGTGTAGCATGATGCCACATTAGAGCAAAGGAGAACCAAATTTGTCAATGTTGAAAAGGCTGTATCTAGATCAGGGTGATCCCATCTAATGATGTTTATTCATAGATGTGTTGTGTCTTGGTGTATTTTTCTAATCAGTTTCTAGTCTTAGGTTATTATTAGATTAACCAGAAATTTAAAAATGGCCATGACTGATTCTATATTACGTTTGATTAACATGTAGGTTAATTATAAAAACCCAAAAAAGTGAAATCAATCACTTCCATCTACATGGGACAAATGTGAGTGTTTTAAAAAAAAAGCAGCAGTCATTCAGATGAAAATCCTTTTTCGACTAACAAAAGTCTAATGGCTGTAAGGGAAGATGATTGGTGGACTTGTAGAGGAGGATACTTGGAACAGGTTTGGATCACTAATAAACAGAAACACTTTAAACTTGTTAGCTGTGACCATGAGAGCCCAAAGCTCTCATATTTGGAAAAAAGCATTCTAACAGCTGAAAAGTACAACACTTAGTCAAACACTCATAAGCCTCCACATTATTCTACACCTTTTCTTTCAAAAAGGTATCCATCAATTCTCAAGGAAAGACCCAGGTTTCCAAAACTGAGGTCATTTTACCACATTTGTGTTTGTTGACACTCAAGATATTTACAGTTCACTGAAAAGATAACCTAAAATGCCACTGATCGAACCCCTCAGTTTTCTGTTGCTTTTAACGAATTGATGTGACTCTTTTTGCAGAAATTATTCAATTTAAACTCTGACAACATCATCAGTCACGACCAATTATCTGAGTATGAAGCTGAAATGTTCCTTTAAGTTGATAAGAAATCTGCTGGCTTAAAAACCAAAATGGTTTCTACTTTTTCAGTTGTAGCTCTGACTTGAGGAAGCAAATGCAAGACTTTCAAACCTGTAAGCTCATTTTCACAGCACACGATAAATAATGCAACAAGCTTTGAATTCATGTGTTTAAACATGATTGAGAAATTTGTTTTTGTAATATCATGAAAAACTCTGCTCAGAGAAGTTTTTGGATGCCTAATATACATACACAAATATTTGTAGGAATGAGGCTGGAAGGTCAAAAGTCACAGTTAGAAAACCATTAAATGAATGAATAAATTATAATTAAGCTATTTGAAGTCCTCCTTAAATCGTTGATCCTTCAGAGTTCAGTCCTCTGTTTCAGCACCATGGACAGCACTCAGTCTGCCTCCTTCAGGTCAAAACCAGTTCTGCATCTGTTTCCTCTTTCCATTTCTTCTTTCTACCCAACTGACAGTAAAAGAAGCAGTGGTAATATACAAAGTTCTTTCTCTTGCATTGTCATTTTAGACACAGCAAAAACAATGTTAAATTGAAACTTATCACATGGTACGCTACACTGTCTGTACTCACATCCCCATAAAAAGTATAAAAAGATAAACTCTGTATTTAGAGCAACAATAAATATGTAAAGTGACCTTATGTACCTGAAGAACCATCTGTTATTCATTTCCATAAATATACACAGATGTTATGTCCTCTATAGCGCAAATATGCTGAATCTAGAAATCGTGCAGGTCGTCAAATGAAAAAGACATACCACTGTGCTGGAGCCATGCAGATACCCCGAGTAAATCCTACATAAACAAACCTTGTTAAAGAACTCTGAACTGTGTGGACTTTAAATCAAACAGTGGGGGTTACAGAGCTCTTTTTTTTGTCATAATACAATTTTACTTAACCAAACAGACCTGCAGTTTCGTGTAATTGGTAAGTCCTGTAAATTCTTGGTGGCTTTATCATCCATCTGTTCTACACATATAGGAAAAAGAGTAATGCCAAAATATACAGGCAGGGGAGAAAGATCACGTCACGTTGCGGCTTTTGTTTCTGACAAGTTTGTCTTCAAAGCAACACAAACACACAGTGATGATTCTGTTTATCTGAAGAATTGCCACATATTCACTTCTAATCAAACTCCCCATAATCCACCATGTAGCTCTTGCTGTGGTAGTCTGATGGTGATAAACAGTAAACATGACATTTACTGTCTCTGGTTATGATAATGTGTGAGGGTTTCTGCCGGGTTGGTGAAGGCCTTCCTGGTGAACCCGTTCGTAGAGAGAGCATCACTGGCGAGCAGCCTGATTACTCAGTAGGCCGTCTGAAAGCAATTTAATGCTTGAATGATTATTGCCAGGCTGCTGTGGCCTAAAACACTGCGCTCACTTTAGGATTCCCTGCAAGACAAAACAAGCACAATGAGAGGTACTAGAGGTGAGCACACTGCTGTAACCTTGAAGAATAAAGATGTTATTTGTAAATAGTTTCACTCACAGGAACTGCTCATAGGTCTTTACTCTGGATTTCATTTGAAAAAATCAGAGCAGACCTAACTTGTAACTTGGTCTACATTAGTAATGATACAGGGTCTGAGGAGCAGTCATATAACTATCCGAACACAAGAGACTCAGCCGATTGTGCCCTGTAAAACCCGGCAGCTCTCTTGACTCAAAATGATAAGTTACCATCACTGAGTTATTATAATCTGAAGTTCTTACTAGTTTTTCTGAAGTAAAAGTTAGTTCAATAATGAAGAAAGCCATTTTACAGTTGTTTGAGTAAAGCCTACTTGATTCAAGTGACTATCTAGTCCAGCAGGTGGCAGTATTATAAGGGAAAGTAGATAGAACAGATAGAAGAAGACACATGAATTCCTGGCATTGAGTGAACCCTCAACTCGACAGTTGGTGCATGGACATGTATTTGCAAGAGGCAATTGTAGAACTTAGTACCAAAAGTACCACTGTTACTCAACTGTTTAGCAAAGCTGCAGCTTTAGAGTTGTACCCAGAATGCCTTTGTGGTTTGCAACCCAACAGTTATAGTTACAGTGACTGGTAGAGGTGTGCGACACTGCAAAATTTGGTATCAATCCAAGACCAAGTAAATACAGGGCCAGTATTGCCGATATCGATACCGTTATTAATACTGTTAACATAGAAAGGCAGCTTGTCAGATTTAATCAAGAGTAATAAACAACCACTGAAATTAGCATTTCTATTCAATAATGAAAGTAAATAACTATTTTGTAAATCAGAAGATACTTATCTGGGTTAACCATCACAGAGACAAAAAAATATATTTCGATAATCAGCAATGTACTGATAAATTAGGGCAGTGGTTGCAAACAACTTACACTGGGTGGTCTGATAAATTTGCTAAACTCTACAGCTTTGGAAAAAATTAAGAGACAACTGCAATTTTTCAGAAATCAGCAACTCTACATATATGACAGTCAGTCCATTGCAGTGTCCGTTGAATTCCAACACAAGCACCTGTTTCTACCTGATAAGCTACAAATCTTATTTAACTAGGAAATGTATAAAACCTATAGCTGTGATCATCACTCTCCTCTGTGAAAAACTGGTGGAGAACATACCAAGACGCGTGAGAGATGTTATTGCAAATCAGGGTTATTCTACCAAATATTGATTTCTGAATACTTCCTAAGTTAAAACATTAGTAATGTGTTGTTTAAAATTGAATATGAACTTGTTTATTTTTGCATTATTTGAAGCCTGAAAACAGTGGGCTTTTTGGGGTATTTTGACCATTTTTCATTTTCTGCAAATAAATGCTCTAAATGACAATATTTGGGATTTGAGAGTAATGTTGTCATTAGTTCATACAACAAAACAAAAATGTTCATTTTACTCAAAACAAATACCTATAAATAATAGAATCAGAGAAACCGAAAAACTTGCAGTGGTCTCTTAATTTTTTCCAGAGCTGTATATATTTCACATTTATGTCTTTTTAAAGTCACATTTTTTTAAGTCCCTGTGAATTAATTTAAAATAAGACATTTTTTTGGTTTATGGTGTAACCACAGAACCTTATTTGTTTTCTGTAAACACCCCTGCAAGAATCGTATGGTATTCAGCTGTAAAATAGCACCAAATGAAGCTCCTCTCTGCCCTTAGAGAGCAGGCACGGTGTGTCTGAGCATGACTGTACATAAACACTCACAGCAGAGCATGAGGAAAGTGAGTGAGAGGAGCACATAACTGAAACTGAACCTAAAGTATCAAACTCGTCACACAAGTATTGCTCAATATCGATACTAATGCTGGTATTTATATATCGATATTGCAGATAGATCTGCCCACAAATAGTGACTGAAGAGGGATATGAGACCCTGCTGTACACTGACATGTTGAGTAGTTAGTAATGAAAGTCTATGCTCCATGATATGGACAGACTGTTCAAGATGAGCTTTTCAGGGATGACCTTCAAATCTTTCAAGGCCAAAATAACAAAAAAAAAATTCAAGTGACCTGTTTTAAGCTTGGGTGTTAAAGGGTTAATACATATTTTTGCTGGATGAAAGACAGAACACTTGCTTAGGCTTCTGTTTTTGCAATGCTATCTTAGAGAGTGTTGACATTATCAGTGTCCTGGTCTGATACTGATATCTGGTCACAGTGGCCTGCATCAAAAATCTCTAATCTTAGCACTTTAGGATAAACGGGTCATTCCAGACTCTGCTTTAGCTTTTCTCCCCGACAGCACCCAGTTCCAGCATGTAGAGCCCACGTGATCACAACAGCAGAGCATGCTAAGGCGCTAATAAAGTAGTAAGCAGTAGCAGTGATGTTGGGGATGTGGAAGTAATTCTGATCCAAGTCTGGAAAAGAGCTGAATTTCACATCATTTCTGCTGATATTGTTACACTGAACCAAACAAAAGGACTCAAATGCAAGACTGAGCTTAATCTCAGTCTGTTTAGTCAGGCAAATAGTACAGAGGAAGTAAAAAAAAACACACAAGGCAAAGGTTTCCAAAAACAGCAGGCAAGAAAACTGTGTCGAAAGTTCAAATGGGGTCTGGAACAAACTAGAGCTAAAGAGGTATGGGAGGAAGCTAAACACAAGGAAAAGACAAATTGGCAGGGAATGTAGAAACATATAAATCCATTTACATCTTGAAATCTACTTTATCAAAACCAATCAACACTCCAAAAGATTTTATCCTCAGTAGCAGTGTTGACCAAAGGATAATGATTAATCTATAAGTTTATATTTCACCCATACTAAAACTAACTATAAACAGCTGGAAAAGTTGACATGAGATTTCACCAGCACTATCTCCTCACAAAGCCATCAAACCTTCTGTACATTTTGTTCAATCATAGTTGTGATCATCTATAAATGGATATCAAAGTTTTCAAAAGTCATGACCCATCTCAAGTTTTTAAGGGTTTGTATAATCTTTAAGTCATTGTGTGAGATTCTGTAGGCTTTGCTCTCTAGTTTCTACTTCACACACACACTTGGTACAAACATATAAACAAACAAATGAACGTTAAATAGACATACAGTGTGTAATTAATCCTGATAGGCCCTCCAAGTGAGAAAATGTGCCAATATAGAGCCAAACAGTTATCATAAAAACATGTTGGCATTCTGTCAGAGATTTGCACCAGGCTGTCCAAACACATCAAGCAGACGAGGAGAGAGAGAGGTGACATTGCTGGAATGAACGATCCTGTGTCAGGTTTAATTTGTGCAAATGTACAGAGGTGTGTGTGTGTGTGTGTGTGTGTGTGTGTGTCTGTGAGAGAGAGAGAGAGAGAGAGAGAGAGTGTTGTACTGAGTGAATGGCAGCCCATTACTTGTATTGCCTGTACAGGAAGAATAAATCAGAGCAGACAGGTCCAGGAGGTTTTTCACTTGACTTCCTTCATGACCTCCTGGTCTTCAGCTCTGCATTTACAGGTGCATGTTCAAAATCATTTCACCCTGTTGGCTCACCCTGTTCTTCTACAAACATTTACCCTCTTTCTTTCCCCTCATTTGGCCTCCTTATCTTTTCATCTCCACTATGGTTGTAGTTGTTTTTTCCTCTGTCAGCAGAGGGCGCTAAAGGGAAGGCTTTGAGAAGCCCAAAAGAGAGAAACAGCATTCATATTTTGTTAGCACATCTTGGAAAATAAACATATAAAGTGTTTCACATGAGACATGTAAACACCAAGAGGGGAGACATTTAAAATTCTGATGATAGACTGATAAAAATCAAACAAGTACATACAATGAAAACAGCAAAACACAAACAGGGAGAATGTTTTTTTCCCCCATAAGTTGTTGAATGTGGACAGAATCCTGCCCAAGCCCAGGTATTTTCTCATGGGATACCTCTATATTCATTTAATTTGACAATCTCTTTTTCAAGCAAACTCCAAGTATAGTTTTTGACTGATTGGGTTAAACTAAGGTGACCAAACATCTTCTTTTTCCTGGACATATCCTCTTTTTTGGTGGTAAAATTATGTTCAGAAGTTTAATAATTGTCCCCAAAGTGCCCGCGCTTTTCCAACTTCAGATTTACGGCAGTTCCCTTCTTTTCCTCGTGGTCGTGATCTGTGGGAGGCACCATGTACTGTCTGCAATAGCGGAATCTTTGTGTCAGCTGAACATTTAAATGCCTCAAAATCCAAACTAAAGCTCATCTAAGATTGGGAGGAATAATTTAAACTTTTGCTCAAGAGAAATACAGGAAAATGATAACATGGCTTTGTTGAGGTTTTCTATTTATTTGTTTGGCCATTACTTGGTCAAAATTTTGAGATAAAGTAAAATTATTGCAATAAAATGTCTTGATTCTGAGATAAAAAGTCTAATTCTGAGATATACAGTCAATTTTTTTGAGATAAATGTCTATATTGGAAGATAAATAGTCAAAATCTTTACTTTTTATTGCACTGATTTACTTTTAATCTCAAAATTTGGACCTAACGTGGACAACAATAAAATGTTTATAGCTCAATAACGCCAGTGTTTCCATTTTCATAATTATAACTGATGGGAGTGGGCTTCCACACATTGTTTATGTTTACATTACAAAAAACGTTCATTTCAAACAGAAAAGGATTGCTTTAAATACATTTTTGGGATATGAACATCTAAAAATGGGGGGAAAACAACTAAATTTATAAAAAAAAAAAAAGCAAAATAGAAATGTCATGCATGCCAAAGACAGCTCATGAAAAAGAACAAAACCAACACAGCACTCTGATACTTGAAAGATCTGCAAAAATATATATAGAGAGAGACTTCTTGGTTTAAAAACAGGAACAAGATCAAAGTCGAAATAAAGAAAGTATGAAACAATCTCAGGTGCAGGCGTTCTCCTTCCTCTCCTTCTTCTCCTCTTTTTCCAGCTTGAAGATCTTTCCATTTGGCTGCTTCCTCCAGGTCAGCTTCATCTGTTCACTCACGCCGTCCTTCAGCATCTGACTGAGCTGAGAAACACAGGCAGACTTCAACTCCACAGAAAAATGAAAAGGGAACGCTGTTTCACACATTTAAATATCAAGGGAGGGCTTTCAGGGACATTCTAGAGACCTAAACGAAGAATGTGTTTTATGATTTTCACTCAGGGGAACTAACAGCACAATTTTAGTACATTAGACTAGTTATCCTTTAACTTTTTTGCATATTTTGCAAATCAATGTCTGAGTATTTGCACCTGCCAATCAATTATTCTTTGTATTTTTCAGTATTGAAGGGATCAGGGATCAGGGGGGGTGAGATTTAGTCAATGATTGTGACATAAAAGAACTTTTCCAAAACTGTCCTACACATGATGAAGTGATGCTCTGAGAATTAAAGTAAAAATGTAAACTGCTCTGACAAAAATATCTGGTCAGTTTCCCAAAATGCACTGAGGCAGATTGTCAAGTGAGCAAAGTTGAAGTATTTGTGCTACAGCGCCTCCTGCTGGTGTAAACCCAGATGAGACTTCTGATTTTATGAAGCATGATAAGTTTGTGAAATAACAGATGTGCTCAAATCACTCAGCATATTTACTTGTATTATTCTCATTTTTCATGGACCTCATTTTATCTTTCATTAAGCATTAAAGAAAAAATCCACCTGGTTAATGCAGTTAAATTACTGGTATGAATCCAGTCATTACCAGGTCACAAGCTGACTGAAACAGTCCCCCCTCAAAGCTGACTGCAAATAATCAGTAATAATCCTCCTGGCTAAATGTTTGCTTCAATATCCCAAAAAGCATCGGCAACTCATGCTTGTGGCACCTAAAACAATTTCAATTGAGTTGGGACTTAGTGTAAAATTCAAATAAAACTTTTATTCAAATGAGTAGTTCTCACTGATAGAGTTTATTGGTTATTTTTCTTTGTTTTTGCTGAAAAGCCCTGTTTTTCGCTGCATCTCTCAGCAGCTGTTTCAGCGTCTGCATTTGAATATGAAATGAGGTTAAGCTCCCCCCAGCCTCTTTCAGGAAGTGCTTATGTCAACTCGACTCGACAGATCATCCAATCATCATGCAGAAGCCGAGGGTCCGGGCCAGCCCACTGCCCCATAGACCCCCAGAGAAGCTGAGCGTCTGATGGGCCGGACAATGCCCAGCATTAATCCAATGACCGTGCAGTTTTCGCGCAGTGGAACCACCCACTCTATGCTTCTCTACTGAGCCCCAGAGACTCTGAGCGTCTGACTGTGTAAAACACTGTGAAGCTGTGGGGATGAATGAGAGGAAAGTCATGTCGGTTTCCTGTGATAAGAAGCTGATTCTGAACAAAAGATGAACGCGTTCCAGCGGATATTTAGTCAATGAAATATACATACATATTTCACCACTTTTATTTGTACACTTTGGGGAAGCTGAGTGTCACTTGCAGTCTTAGCGTAATCACCACTTCTATCTACCAACGTTTTTTGTGGAAAAACACAGACAATGTCGATCACATGTGCAGAGCTGATCAACTAAAAGAGTGCAGATTTGGATTGTGTCTCTCATATGAGCAAAACAGCGTGATCCATATTGAGTCTCCCTTCATGAATGTTCATCTTTGTAGAGCTGACAGACTGAGCACATTATGATCAGGTCAGCAGAAAAATAGAAGGTGAACTAAGACACAGAATTAAAGTAAGATCGTGGCTCTTTCGTTACTTCACAGGTGTTTCCCTTGTGCCGATTAAAAGACTTAAACATCCAGATTGAATTTCTGAGACAATGTAACAGTGATGGTGTGAAGTTATATCTGTGCAATTAAGTCCAAGATCAAAATAAATCTCAACTGAGTCTTGACTCCTGTCCTGTCATTTTTATCACAAGAACACAGAAGACTGGCTGATTTCTGCTGTGAAGCTGATATCTAGAGCACATGAGGAGGTTTATCTGTATTTGATGTTGATGGTGTAGTTCCTCAGCGGAAGCTACAGGAGGAGGAGGAACAATTGGCAGACATGGTTGCGTCACTTCGTTCTGGTGTGTGCGTCTCCAGTGGTGATGTATATACTGGCTTGATTTATAAACAGCTGCACGAGGAGAGATTTTCAGAAAAAGGGAGCTAGTGAAGAAGGAGAAGATGGATTTTTTTCAATATTAGGGGGTGTTGAAGACACACTGGGGACCCATATTTTCGTTAGTAACCCATATAAAAGTGGATTTTGCATAATGGGGCACCTTTAAAAACCAACATCAGTAAGACTTAAGAAACCATTTTTAGTGAACACAGTTCATTAGTACATCTACAGGTGACAGTTCAAACTCGCGAGGAAATAGACAGATACCAACAACAGACACAAATACTGCCACCGGCTTCTTTGGGGTAAAGCTTCTAAGATGAACTGAGGCAAAGTGGAAAAGTCTGCTGTGGCCTGATGAGTCCTCATTTCAAACTTATTTTTGGAAATCATGGACATGGTGTCCTCCGGGCAAAAGAGGAAAAGGACAATCCAAGTTGTTCTCAGCAAAAAGTTCAAAAGCAGCATCTGTGATTGTATGGGACTGTGTTAATGCTCATGGCAACATGGGTAACTGTCACATTTGTGATGGCACCATCAATGCTGAAAGGTACATACAGGTTCTAGAGCAGGGGTGGTCAGACACCAAGAACCAAAAAAATCACAGTGGCACGACAAAGAGCCACATCTTAAATGTGGGCTCACAAACTCTCTCACACAAACGGGAAATGACATTAAATGAAAATCAGTACATTTCCACGTTTCCAAACCAGTGTCCCCCGGTCCAGACCCTTACACATGGTATCTCCCTTCTTCATTCTGTCTTTTTTCACAACTTCACATCCCTTACCTCCACACACACATACACACATAACAGTTGCAGCTGCTGGTCTTTCAAGGAGAGGAAGTTCATTTTTTCCAGCCTACAGAATAATAATTGTAACTTTATTTATGCATCACTTTTCAAAACAATGTTACTAAGTGCTTCACGGTAATTAAAATGAACATTGAAAAGAAACAAAATACTGAAATAAAGGGGGAAATAAAAGAGAAATGTGGGGAGGAGTAGAGGAAAGTATATAAAAAATATGTAACTTTTTTTTTGTAAAAGGCTAAAACCACCACCAAAAAGGAGAAAAAACATCAGAAAAAATAAAAGCAACAACAATGTTTACACAAAATAAGGAAAGAGAAGATTTAAGACATCATGAATGTGTGTGTTTATTTGTATGTGAATTCTACCCCCTTTCTTTTTCTAATCGTTTTTAAAACAGATAAAGTGGCCGGGTATCAGTGAAGTCTCCGGATCTATCAAGAACAACGGAATGAAAAAACTCTGAAAATGCTCCGGTGCATGTTTATAAGATCAATGATTCGCTCATTTCACTGTCAATCAAAAAGGGATTTACCCTCAGACAGATCATCCAATCATCATCCAGAAGCTGAGCGTCAGGGCCCGCCCACTGCTCCACAGACCCCATAGAGGCTGAGCATCAGTGTCCGTCTGTGTTAAACACTGTGGAGCTGCAGAGATGAATGAAAAGGAATTTGTGTCGGTTTCCTGAAGCTGATTCTGAATAAAAGATGAACGTGTCATGGTGCATATTTAGTAAATGAAATATACACACAGTTGTACATATTTCACCACGTTTTCTTTTTTTGAATATACATTTTAGGGGTAAGCTGAGCTTCCCTTGCAGTCTTAGAGCAATCCCCACTGACGTACATACACACACAGTCACAGTCTCTCCCTCTCTCTCTCTCTCTTCTCCTTTACTGACTTTTCTACCCCAAAAATATAATACGGGACAAATGCCTGTATCAACGATAACAGATATTGGCAACTCTGAAATATCCCTGGCATATGAGATAGAATGGTTTTCCGTTAAGTTCAACAAAGAAAAATTCACTCTCCACTCTGTTACATAAAGTCCTCAGTTCAGTCTTAAACTTGCGCTTCGCCGCACACTTTTCCCAGCCATTTTTCGTTAAGCAGAAATGCGCCAATGCTACAGCTCTGTTCTCTCTTCCCTCCGAACCCTTCACTGTTAAAGGCCTCAAACCCAACACGCTCTCATCTGCACATGCGCACTCTGCTCCGCTCACTCACCCGCCCACACCTGATACATTTTTTAAAGCGGACCATTTTTTTGAAGAATGAACGGAAGAGCCGCACACCGGCAGGCAAAGAGCCGCATGCGGCTCGTGAGCAGCGGGTTGGCCAACCCTGAACTAGAGGAATAATGGGACACTAGCGCTCCCTGGATATATGGAAGCACCTGAGGGGGGCCTGGGGGTTCAGGGAGCCGCAAAAGGAAACACAGAGCACCATGAGGGAGTCATAAAACCAGTACATGGCAGAGAATGGCAGCCCGAGGCTCAGCGTAACACATACGGCAGACTGGACACACACACACAAGCTGTTGCGCTTCAAGGAGTGCGTGACCCAAGCCTGACTAACTTTCTCCCTCCCCATCCTGCACACCCGCCCACCCGCCCGCTCGCTCGCTCGCTCTCTCGCTCTCGCGCTCCACGGGACCTGTGCACCTCAGGCTCCCGTGCACCCACTATTAAGCACACCCGCCGAGCTCTACAAAGGGCAGTCCCAGTTCTGGAAACGTGGCGCCCTTGGTAGTTGCTTTTGTTTTTTTTTATTTCTATCGATATTTTTACTATTATGTAATAATAGCCATCAATTCTTCCTCTTTCTCTCCTTACGGCAAAAGAAAAAAAAAACAAAAAAAACAAAGGCACCTGAGGGGGGGCTGGGAGTTAAGGGAGCCACAAAAGGGAGCAGAAAAGCAAGGTGAGGGAGTCTTACACCCAGTGCATAGGGGAAAATGGCAGCCCGAGGCTCAGCTTAACATATGACAGGCAGGCTAGACAACCAGGAGGGGGCGGGCTAAAGCCTTCACGCAGGCACGAAATAGGGGGTGACAGGGACCCCATGGCTCCCTGGCTGGGATATGGAAGCACCTGAGGGGGGCCTGGGGGTTCAGGGAGCCGACACAGGAAGCACAGAGCACTTAGAGGGAATCACACAGCCAGTACATGGAAGTAGATGGGCACATAAACCACCAGTTAAACATCGCAGCACCAGCCCCAGTGTAGCATATGACAGGCAGGGGGGCGTGGTAAAGCCTTCAGGCAGAGGGAAAGAGACTCTAGCGCTCACTGGATGGGATTGGAGGGCACCTGAGGGGGGGCTGGGGGTTCAGGGAGCCCCAGAAGGGCTCACAGGGCACCGAGAGGGAATCACTCAGCCAGTACATGGGATAGAAAGGCAGCCCGAGACTCAGTGTAAACACACACGACATGCAGGCTAGACTACCAGGAGGGGGCGGGCCAAAGCCTTTACGCACGCACAAACTGAAGGGATAATGGGACGCTAGCGCTCCCTGGATGGGATTTGGAAGCACCTGAGGGGGGGCTGGGGGTTCAGGGAGCCCCAGAGGGGATCACTGAGCACCGAGAGGGAATCACACAGCCAGTACATGGGAGAGAATGGCAGCCCGAGGCTCAGCGCACACATACACACACACATACGGCAGACTGGACACACACACACACACAAGCTGTTGTGCTGCAAGGAGTGCGTGAAATAAGCAAAAAGCGAGTGCCAAACATGACCCTGGCCCATCTCTCAGCCACCCACCTAGCCCTCACCTTGACCCTGACCCTAGCCTGACTTACTCCCTCCTCATCCTGCCCACCTGCCCGCCCGCGCGCCCGCTCGCTCTCTCGCTCCACGGGACCTGTGCACCTCAGACAGAAAGTGCACCAAATATAAAATCTCTGAACATACTTTAGCATCATTTAAAAAAATGCCTCATATGTCATCTTTGAGAATTGCATTTTTGCAGCTTATTAAATTAATTTTTAATCACAGACTACAATTGGGGCTTGTCCTCAAGTAATGGCATATTTGTGGTCTTATTTTATAATATTCCAACAGCAAAACAGGTAAACTCAACTTTACGAACAGTCTTACAAGTGCAAACAATTAAGAAATCCAAACATATTTTTCGCAATATTCAAAGAATTGGCCCATTACCCTACTTTGATTATTGAATTTTGGTGGCTAAGTTAAGAAATATTATATAGCAGGCTATAATTGGGGTTTTTTTTCTATTCAGTGCACATTTATGATCTTATTTTATATTGTTTGAATGCAATATTCAAAGAATTGGCCCATTAGCCTATTTTGATTATTGAATTTTGGTGGCTAATTGAAGTAATTTTATATAGCAGGCTATAATCGTTTTTTTTCCTAGTCAGTGCACATTTGTGATCATAATTTATTAAGTTTGAACATCTAAATGGGTAAAATAAACTCTTCCATCAGTCTTCAAAGTGCAAAAAATAAAAAATCTCCAAACATATTTTAGCATCGTTCATTAAATGCTAATTAGCTTTCCTTGATTATTGCATTTTGATGGCAAATTTAAGAAATTAGACTTTTTTTAGGACTTTTTTCTACTGAGGGCATATTTGTGGTTTTATTTTATTGTACTTAAATTAAAATCGTAAAGTTCCTGACATGAAAAACCATTTTATATCAAGTCACGTTTGGAACGTGAAGGTAACCTGGGCCGAGGGGTCACGTCACATGTTGCCATGGTTTCAGCGCGTGATTTCGGTACGTAAGGTAAAATAAACGCGTTAAATCATCGACTTTGCGGAAATTAATGTATTTAATGTGATTGTTTTTCAATCTGTAGTTAAACTTCAGCTCATAAAGACTGACTTTAACTTTTTTATTAAAAATAAAATAAATACTTTTTTGAAAATTCTTCCCATCACGTCATCATCACCCGCAGTGTTAAATAATNGGGGGGGGGGGGGGGGAATGCTAAAATTTGAAATTGAAAAATAAAAAAAAAAATAAAAAATAAAACGAAAATGTTTATAGCGTGATAAAATCGGGACTCTAATCTCTCCCTGAATTTGTTGTTTTTCTAAATTAAAAATGTTCCTTGAACCACTAAAAATTATGAAAATACCATAAAAAAAAAAGAAAGAAACGAAAAAAAGTCTCAAAAAATTTTACACCTACTATTCCCTTCCCATGCATAATTTCATTTATTTATTTTCCTTTGTATCTAATTGACATCTAATTTCACTTATCTACTTTTATTGCTCCTGTAACTTCACCACTGATTGATGTGGTGAATTAATGACTGAAATGCCAAATGTACTCATGGTTTACTTATGATGAAATTAAACATTAGAAAAAAATCCATCAGCTCCACTTCCTGAAACAAAAATCCATAGTAGTATACGACTAAACAGGTCCAACAAAACAGTCATACTACATACTACATGTGAAAGTAGTAGGTAGTAGGCAGTGCCTACTACCTACTAAAAGGCTCTATCTAGATCAGGGTGATCCCATCTAATGATTTTGTCAGTTATTCATAGATGCATTGTGTCTCTGTGTATTTTTTAATCGGTTTCTAACCTTGTTTTTCATTAACCAACCAGAATTTTAAAAAAGGTCATGAGTAAAGAGACATTAGGTGAAATAAACGTTTGTTAATTATAAACACACAAAAACTGAAATCAATCCCTTCCATTGACATAGGACAAACATCAGTGTTAAAAAGCAGCAATCATTCAGATCAAAATTCTCTTTGAGCGAGTAAAAGTCTAAAGGCTGTAAGGGGAGGTGACTGGTGGACTTCTAGAGCTGGATACTCCAACAGGTTTGTATCACTATTAAAGAGAAACACTTTAGTCCTGTTAGCTGTGACTATGATAGCCCAAACTCTCATCGTTGAAAAAAGTATTCTAACTGCTAGAAAAAGCTCTTCTAAGTACAACGCTTGGTCAAACACTCAAAGGCCTCCGCATTATTCTCCACATTTTATTTCAAAAACTTCTGTGTCAGTTCTCATGAAAGGACCCAGCTGAGGTCATTTTACCACATTTGTGTTCGTTGACACTCAAGATGTTTACAGTCCACTAAAAAGATCATCTAAAATTCTCTCAACACTAAAAATGGCACTGATTGAACTCCTCAGCACTGATCCAAACAAACTGATGTGACTCTGTTTGCAGAAACCATTCAATTTAAACATCAGAAATCATGACCAATTATCTGAGTATACAGCTGAAATGTTTCTCTAAGTTGATAACAAATCTACTAACATAGAAATCAAAATGTTGTCCACTTTTTAAGTTGTTGCTCCAACTTGAGGAAGCAAATGAAAGACTTCGACACCTGTAAGTTTATTTTCACAGCACATGATAAATAATGCAACAAGCTTTGAATTTGTGTGTTGACACATGGTTGAGAAATTTATTTTGTATTATCATGAAAAATAAGTAACACGTTTTAGTTTGCCAGAACTCTGCTTAGAGAAGTTTAAGGATACCTTGTATACATACACAAATAATTGTGAGAGTGAGGCTGGAAGATCAAAAGTCACTGTTAGAAAACCATTAAAATAAATAAATAAATTATAGTTTTGGAGCTATTTGAAGTCCTTCCTAAAGCTTTGATCCTTCAGAGTTCAGTCTTCTGTTTCAGCACCATGGACAGCACTCAGTCTGCCCCCCCTCAGGTCAAAACCAGCTCTGCACCTCTTTCCTTTTTCCATTTCCTCTTTCCCTCAAACTGACTGTCAAATAAGCAATAGCAACAAAGTTCTTTCTCTTGCATTGTCTTTGTAGACACAGCAAAAAAAAAAAACACATTAGATTGAAACTGATCACACGGTGAGCTACACTGTCTGTACTCTAATTCCCATAAAAAGTATAAAAAGGAAAAACTCTCTTGACCTTATGTACCTGAGGATCCATCTGTTAATCATTTCCACACAAACGTTGGTTCCATAATGAAGAAAGCCATTTTACAGTTGTTTGAGTGAAGCTTACTTGATTCATTGAGTATCTAGTCCAGTACGTGGCAGTATTGCAAAGAAAAGTAGATCGAACGGGAAAAAGAAGACACATGAATTCCTGGCATTGAACTTGCTTAGACATGTTTTTCCAACTGGAAACTTTTTAGCTTTAAAACAGGAAAAAGATAAAAATTTGAAATAATGAAAGTATGGAAAAATCTCAGGTGCAGGTGTCCTTCTTCTCCTTCTTCTCTTTTTCCAGGTTGAAGATCTTTCCGTTTGGCTGTTTCCTCCAGGTCAGCTTCACCTGTTCACTCACGCCGTCCTTCAGCATCTGTCTGAACTGAGAAACACAGGCAGACTTCAACTCCACAGAAAAATGAAAAGGGAACGCTGTTTCACATGTTTACATATCTAGGTTAGTTTTTTACAGACATTCGAAGATCCGTGTATGCAGCCTGTTGCGGTCGCTCCTGCTCGTCTTTTGCTTTCTATCCTTCTTTCGATTCCCTTCTTAACTTATTTATTTTTGTTAAGCAATTTCCCCTGGGAGATTAATAAAGTCTTCTGATTCTGATTCTTAAGACCGAAACTAAGATTCTTTTCACTCAGGGGAATTAAAAGCATAGTTTTAGTGCATCAGGCTAGTTATCCTTTAACTCTTTTGCACATTTTGCAGATCACTTTCTAAGTGTTTGCGCCTGCCGATCAATTCTTTTTTGTATTATTCCCGTGTTGCAGCTGAATCTTCTTAAACTCATAGTTTTTAATGATTTGATACCCTAAACCAAATTCAGAAAAAGGAATAAGAATAAGCATGATGCTGAACTCAACTGTAGAGGTTTTTAGGAATACTGGGGCATTTCAGTTTAAAAGTTTAACCATTCATTGTCTTTAGCACTTTTCAGTCTCAGAGTCTCGTGGAGCTGGTGTCAACGTCAGCCGTCAATGGGTGCAAGATAGGAAACCAATTACCCAGAGTTTATAGCATAATGAAACATAAGAGAACCACAGGAAGCACAGGGGATAAATAAACACCTTAACATAGAAGTGAAAAAGAGCTTTGATAACGTGAGAGTCAGACAGTTGGTCCCTAAAGAGCCTTGGATTTAGAGAATGTCAAAGTTTTACATTGAAAAATTCTACTGATGTCATGTAGGTTGGGTGAGGAGTAGGAAAGTTTTGTCCCAATCCCACCTATGCTTTTTGAGTTCTTGCAGCCAAATCAAATCAAATCAATTCAAACTTTATTTGTATAGCACTTTTCATACATTAAAATGTAGCACAAAGTGCTTTACATGTTAAAAATCCCCACGTCACCCCACACACACCCAGCACTGCCCCCACTTCCCACCCACACCCCCACCCTGATAAAAACACACTCACACTCTCAAACACACAAACATACACACACACACACACACACACACACACACACACACACACACAGATAACAAAGTTTTAGAAACATGTGGCTGAGTACAGAGGAGCCAGGTCAGGAAACCCAGGAGGCCATATCTGCACTGGGGGGCTGCACACAGCCCACAGCCAGGATGCCTCCACCCCCACTAACACCTTACTACAGGCCAGGGAGGGGCCCACAGCAGGGGACAGCTGCAGACCCCCCACCTGACCAAGCTGATGATCATGAGGTAGAGACAACCCAGCCAGAGCCAAGCACAGCCCCCCAGCACAGAGTGGCCCCCTCTGAGGAAACACTGGAAATGGGATAAAAAAGATAAAAACATAAAACCATTAAAAATATAAATACACACAGTTAAAATAGACTAAGTATATAAATATGTAAAAGAAGGATAAGATCAAAAATTGAATAAATAAATATAAATATATATTTTAAAATAACATAAATAAATAAAATGACTGAATGAATAAATAGGACATTAAGTGAAAGCTATATTAAACAAGTGGGTCTTGAGCTTGCTTTTAAAAATGTGAACGTTCTCTGCGGCCTTCAGGTCCTCCAGCAGGCTGCTCCACAGACGGGGCCTTAATGTTGAAAAGATGCTTCACCAAAAGTCTGACTTTTAACTTTGGGTATTTTTAAAAGACCAGTGCAGGGGGATCTCAGTTTCATATGGTAGAAGCAACTCTGAGAGATAAGAAGGTCCAAGACCCGTAAGACACTTGAAAACCGTAAAAGGAACCTTAAAATCAATCCTAAAACACACAGGGAGCCAGAGTTGCTTTCCAGGTGAAATGTAAAAAGTCGTGAAGAGTTTACTGCTCAAGGTCCAGGGATCAGGGAGGAAACTGAGATTTAGTCAATGACTGTGACATAAAAGAATGTTTCCAAAACTATGTCCTACACATGAAGTGATGCTCTGTGAATAAAATTAAAAACACAAACTACTCTGACAAAAATATCTGGTCGGTTTCCCAAAATGCACTGAGGCAGATCATCAAGTCTGCAAAGTATTACAGCTTCATTAAAGTATTGGTGCTCCAGCGCCTCCTGCTGGTTTAAACATAGATAAGACTTCTAAGTCCATGGAGCTTGATGACTTAGTTAACCAACATCTATTTTTTCTTCTTTTTTTTTCATTCATGTTAAAGACAAATCCACCTGGTTGATGCAGTTAAATTGCTGGTATGCATCTTATGGAAAAAAAAAATTGCCTAGACACAGGATGATTAAGATAGTTCCTTCTCAAAGCTGACTGTGAATAATCAGTCATATTACTCCTGGCTGATTGTAAGCCCCAATATTCCAAAAGCAACTGCTGCTCATGCTTTTGGCACCTAAAACAATTCCAATGAAGTTGGGATGTAATGTAAAAATCCCATTTAAAAAATTCTATCAATTTGCATTGTTCACTCTGATAGACTTTATTTTTGTTTGTTCGTTTTGTTTTGTTTTTGCAAATATCCGCTCATTTTGAATTAGATGCATGCAACACTTTCCTTAAAAGCTGGGACAGGGGAAACAAAAGACTGTGAAAGTTGCTGAATGCTGAAAAAACAGCTGTTTGGATCATTCCTCAGCTGAACAGGTTCATTGGAAACAGGTGAGTGTCATAATATAGTCCATAGGATATAAAAGGAGCATCCCCAAACAGCTCAGTCCTTCACAAGCAAAGATGGAGCCAAGTTCACCACTTTGTCAACAACTGTGTGAGCAAATAGTCCAACAGTTCAAGAACAATGTTCCTCAACGTACAACAGCAGGGATTTGATCATCAGCAGTCCATGATATCATCAAAAGATTCAGAGAATCTGGAGAAATCTCTGCACGTAAGCAGCAAGGCCCAAAACCAACAATGAAAGGCTGTGACCTTTGACCCTTCAGGCGGCGCAGCATTAAAAACCCACATCATTGTGTAAAGGATATTAGCACGTGGGCTCAGGAACACTTCAGAAAACCATTGTCAGTTAACACAGTTCATCAAGAAAGTAATCCCTACTTCACACATAAAGCATCTACACCGTGGAACGGTTGTGCGCGATATTCGGCTCGTGCCACTTCACACTGGAAGCGTCTCTGGAGTGCAGCGCACTCTGTAGCAGCTGGATACCAGATCATAAGATCACAAGAGGAACACGTGTACCTGCGGGATTTATAATGCATTGGCTCTCCCCAAACTTCAGAAGTTTGATTCCAAACCTCCTCTTTTCTGTTGGTGCCATTGTAGAAAGGATGTGTGTCATATTTAATCCTCTTTTTACCAGGGTTTACCATTAAACCGGTAACTGTTACATCCCTAGTTACTGCCCATGGCATCATGGGTAACTGTCACATCTATGAAGGTAGCAGTAATGCTGAAAGATACATCCAGGTGTTGGAGCAACACTTTGTCTTTTTCAGGGACGTCCCTGATTATTTCAGCCAGACAATGAAACCAAGACACATAAGACACACAAGACACAGCTCCTGTTACAACAGCGTGGGTTCGTAGTAAATGAGTGCACCTACAAGACTGGCCTGCCTGTAGTCCAGACCTGTCTTGCATTGAAAATGTGTGGAACATTATGAAGCGCAACATACTATAACAGAGACCCCGGACTGTTGAGCAACCAAAGTCGTACATCAAGCAAGAATGAAGAGAATCCCGGCCTCCAACAATTAGTGTCCTCAGTTCCTAAACCTTTATTGAGTGTTGTTAAAGGAAAGGTGATGTAACACAACTGTAAATATGAACCTGTCCCACATTTTTAAGAATATGTTGCAGGCATTAAATTCCAAATTAGTGAATAATTCAAAAAAAAAAAAAAAATCCAGTTTATCAGTTTGAACAATAAACATCTTGTCTTTATAGTGTCTTCAGTTGAATATGGGTTAAGCAGGATTTACAAATCATTGTATTCTGTTTTTATTTGCATTCTACACAATATCCCAACTTCATTGGAACTGGAGTTTTACATTAAAGTTTGTCTTATTTATGTACAAAATGCTCATCACTTCTACCTGCTGCAGGATGTCATCTGCTGAATCCTCGAGGTTCAGTGATGAGTCCTGTTTGGTCAGCTTCACCCTGAGCACCTGCTGCCTCCTTGGTTCTAGGGTGGAAAGGTGATAACATGCATCAAAAACAAAGCATGGTACTGCAGCATTCAGTGAGGTTCTTCAAGACTTTGATGAGTAACTAAAGCTCACCAATATGGCAGACAAAGAAACGGGGGTGGGTACAGTTGTGGTCCTCCCATTTTCCATTGTGTAAAACCACACATGAGAATTTGAAGAACGTTGTAATAGTGACAGGATTCCAGTTTCTGAATAGATAAGGACTCCCATCAGACCACTGCCATGAGTCTCTGTAGAGACCGATCCAGGCTTGACGGCTCTGAAGACTCATGATTGCATCATACTCAGTCCGGTTCCTCACACTGGCCAAATCAGTGTGGTGCCTCCTGCAGTAGCTCTGCGCCCCCTTCCAGGTCATTTTCTCGTTCACATAGACAAAGTTGGAGGAGGCGTTTGCGTCACTTTTTCCTAAGATAAATTTTGAACATGTGAGCCATAAACATATAGAAGTATCAGAATGTTATTTTAGAAACAGTTTGTATTTTACTTTACTCGACATACACCATCAAACAATGTTGTCGT
>RPOG01006063.1:0-26772 GCA_008086565.1 Thalassoma bifasciatum
TCGAATTAATTTCACTCTCACACCACAACACACACAGTATTCTGTCTCTGTAAGTGGGGGGAGTATATTTGTAGTTGAGTGTGTGTATGGTAGATCTACATGCTTACTGTTACAAAATTTAAACCAAGCACACACACACACACACACACACACACACACACACACACACACACACACACACACACACACACACAAACACACACTCAGTAACCCTGTACTCGTGTGTGTCTGTCTCCCCACCTCCTCTGGTCCAATGAAAACACCATAATGAGTTTTTCCAGCCTGTTGTCGGTGTAGGCGTGTTGTTGTTCTTGTCCAGTTTATTGTTTGAAGGATTTAGAAAACTCTAGTTTGCTATTTTTGGATCCTCCTCGTTGGTTTTTCCTGAAAACATCAAAGAGAAAAAAACACAGTTTCATAACTTGTGTTTTGGTTCGTTTCAGATTTCATTTGCTGAGCCAGCAGAGCTTGGTTTCCCCCCGAGTTGCTGTGTGTTTTTGTGTGTGTGTGTGTGTGTATGTTTAAGTCTCAGCTCTGAGCTATTAGTTTGCCCCTGTTTTACCGCTGAAATCAGACGTGTTGAACACAGAAGTGCAGTTTTTGAGCTCTCTGTCATGTTTTAACAGTCAGATCTCTGCAGTGTACAGTTAAGAGAAGTGAAGTGTGGAGACATTTCCACAGAGCTCTGCCCTGTTGCATCAGCGGTTTATTTATCTCGTCTTCAAGTATGTGTGTGTGCTGTTGTTGATAGAGACCGACATTTTTATAGGGACCTGTAGTGGAATAGGACCACAACTTTTTGTGTTGTTTGTTGGCTGAAGCTGCTCCTTCTTAAGTTTTCATGACCATCTGGGTCCTTCATGGATTCATCATCAGACCACAATAATAGAGGCACAATCAAAATAAACTACAAACAAAATCTGAGAAATCTATCCAACTTATATGAATAGATGGATAAATAAGTAAGTAAAACTTCTATTTTCATTAAATTCACATCCTTTTCGGTGTCCAGGTAAACATTTCCCACCCACACTACCTGGTTGCTAATTTTAATTGGCGTTAAAACAATGAGAGGATGAGTATGAAGCACATGTTTTCCCATGGGACCCCACTGTTTTGAAGCACTAATCTCAGCATCAAATTAAAGACAAAAAGAGACTCCAGGCAAATGATACTCTTTCCTGAGATCTTTAAAGGAACTTGGACTGTGTTCATTTCTTACATGTGAGAGACACTTATTCAACAATTAGACCAAGAATAACAGTTGTCTGACAGAGGAGTTGATTATAGAAACGTTGGAGTGTGTTGGTGTCATTTTATGTCCCATTTTCTCCAACGTAACAGTGTGCTGCTATATTTTTATAAAGTGAGATATTATGGGACCAAAATTCCCCTGGGCTTACTTAAGAAAAAGACCACTGAATAACAGTTCATTTAACTTATATGGAGCCACAATGCTTTCTTCATTCTAAAGCCATGGCATATGAGCATCCAGGGAGAACTGTTTTTCAAAAGGGCAGAGTATGAAGGATCTACAATATGCCATACAAATTATATACAAAATAAGCTAAATAAAATACCCCTTGAGACCTACTTTGACTCAGGATGTGATTTTTAGTCTTGGTCATCCTCCATTCCAAAGAAATCTAGAAATGATGCTCTTTATGCTTTCCCAGTGAAGAAGCATACTTATTAAAAAAATGATGTGTGTATTCATAATTATTATCCAATAGCATATGGATATTTTTTGATCACCCCACTTTTTTTAACCTTGCAGATGGACTCACGCATCAATTTAAAATTGACATTGGACATGTTTTCAATGCATGAGAAAATTTGCACTCCAAGGTATTTGCATGTGGAAACAATTGCAACTTCTGTTTGAATTTCAGAGCAGTCCGATAAATTGCTCAAGGGAAGGATTGCTCTTTTGCTCAAATTTATTTTACACTCTGAGAGAGTGCTAAAGGAAGAAAAAACACTTGTAATATGAGATAAATCTGACATTGCATTGTTTGCGCATTATAAAACATCATCTGCATATGGGAAATAGAGTTGTTCACATTCTCTACTACTTCAGGAACTACTTCTGAAGTTGCTGCATTTTCTGTGCCAGGGGCTCAAGTTCTAGGATGAATAACAGAGGGGATGGAGGACGATCCTGACGGGCCCCCCTGCATATTAGAAAATGAGATGGAAAACAATCTCCCATTAGAACCACAGCAAAGAGATTCTTATATAGTACATTTAACACAAATCAAAAATACTTTCTAAATCCAATTTGGTTTTAGGTAAACCCCAGAAACTCCCATTCAAATGGATCAAATGCTTTTTCAGCATCTATCCACAGAACAGATGGTAATTAAGTTGAATTAGGGGCTAAAGTTAGTACAGTTTTCTGATATTGTCCCCTGCTGATTTGTTTTTCACAAAACCAGTTTGATCAGGAGCGACTCATTTTGGGATCGCATTATCCAATCTAAGTGATAACGTTTTTATTAGATTTCCCTGAAATCCAAGAACTTACCCAAATATCTCTGGATGTCTGAATGACTTTTAAAAGCCTCCTCACACAGTCTAATGTTGATTTATTCATACTATAATGTTGGTCTTTGTCTTTATATTGTTGGCTCTGCCTTTGAAAAGCTGTTGACTCTAATCTCATGGTGTTAGATGCAGAAAATATTCATGATTCAGAGCATGTTTTATTGAGATTCAATTCTTTGAAGCATTTTCTAGGATAGACTTGACATTGACTTTAACCTGTGGTCCAGTCAGGTCATCTGTGACCGAATCTTTTTACTCATATTTCAGTTTAACATTCAGTCTGAGTTTGTATTTGTGAATTTAGTCGTCTCACTTTATTCATCAGAACAGAACAAACCCTGAGAATCATCCTCTCGGAACTCAGCAGCTGACAGATCTTCGTGTTTTAAACTCAGCAGCTTGTGCTCTGTCTGGAATAAAAGTTGTCGGTTACTTTCAGCCAATGTTGTGTGATATATGATTCACTGTACAGATTTATGGTTTGATTTATTTCAGTAGAGAGCCAGATGTTTATTTCAAAAGAAGATGCTATACTGTTGTTTTGTTTTGTTGTACAGAGATTATATAAAGACTGATGTATTTTTATGATGGACCACAGGAAACAGACTCTTTCTCCTCCACACAAAAACAAAGTGAGCAAAAACAAAAACATCTCAGTGCAAGTTTCTGAGGTGGTTGTGTTTCT
This sequence comes from Thalassoma bifasciatum, assembly GCA_008086565.1. Classification (NCBI taxonomy): domain Eukaryota; kingdom Metazoa; phylum Chordata; class Actinopteri; order Labriformes; family Labridae; genus Thalassoma; species Thalassoma bifasciatum. The sequence continues at coordinate 3,233 of RPOG01006063.1, forward strand.
CTTTCTGATGAATATATTCATGTTGAACCTACACTAGGTGTTAACCCACAGTTAATATGTGTGTCTACTGTTCCTGTGGTTTCTCTCCATGTCTGACCTCAGCATGTTTACTCCTCACTTTAATACTCTGCGTCTCCTCTGCTCTTAATGCGCCCTTTACTCTATTTTCTGTTTCCAACCACAACGTCAGTCACTCTCTCCTTGAATCCACCCTATGCTTTTTCTTCATTTTCACACATATCTTGCTCAGTCGCCCTTTTTCCTCTCTCTCCGTCTCTCTGTCTCTCACTCTCTCACTCTCTCACTCTCTCTCTGTATACCATAATAACAGCCTACATTCAGCGTGGTCAGATGTTCCACTGGCTGTCTGAGTCTGGAGGGTGTGTGTGTGTGTGTGTGTGTGTGTGTGTGTGTGTTTGTGTGTGTGTGTATTTGGACAGGGTGTAAAGCTTCTGTGTCCCCCTCCCTCCCTCCTTCCTCTGTTTTGGATTTCTTCCTCCTTCACTTGTCTTCTAGCCTCAGCAGAGAAATGCTCATGCTCTAATCCTCAGTCTGAAGTTGTTACAGCAGATAAATCCTGCACACCATGAAAACAGCTCCACTTGCTTAGGAGACATCCAGAAGCTGTGAATCATAGTGCGTGTGTTCAGTAATCTTCCTCTAATCTGTTAAAGTTTAACTCAAACCAAGAGATTCATTTGGGGCTTACATTTAGGACCCTTCAGTCATTTAGGCTGCAAACATAATCTACTGTGACTGAAGGAACGAAAGCACTTAATGTTTAGCATGCTTCATTTTATGATTTGCAAAAGGAATCATTGTCTTACTGACTCTATCCGGACTCTTGAGGCAGATCACGGTCACTGCAGGTCTTCTCTGATTGTTTGTTTGTCAGCTGGAGGTTTAAGTAGGTGCTTCAGAGTGACTCATTTCCTGCACTGTCTAAACTGATATCTGAAATCTTACCAACCTACTCGTCAAAAGATCAAAAAAAAAAAGAGAAAAAAAACAAAACACAGTGAACAGTCAGCAAACAGCCTATAAACAGCCTGAAAAACAGTCAGAAAATAGTCTAAAGTCAGTCAGGAAACAGGGAAAAAAGTCTGGAAACAGTCAGTAGACAGCTTGAAGACAGTCTGAAAGCAGCCAGAAAACAGACAGAAAAAGCCTGGAAACAGTGTGAAACTAGCTATAAAAAAAGTCTAAAAACAGCCAGACAAAAAAGACTGAAAACAGTGTGAAACTAGCTATAAAAAAAGTCTAAAAACAGCCAGACAAAAAAGACTGAAAACAGTGTGAAACTAGCTATAAAAAGGCTAAAAACAGCCAGAAACAAAAGCCTGGAAATAGTGTGAAACTAGCTATAAAAAAAGTCTAAAAACAGCCAGACAAAAAAGACTGAAAACAGTGTGAAACTAGCCATAAAAAAGTCTGAAAACAGTTAGAAAAAACCATGAAAACAGTAGGAAACCAGCCTGGAAAAAGTCTGAGAAAAGTTAGAAAAAAGTCTGGAATCAACAGAAAAAGTATTTAAGTCTGAAACTAGTTAGAAATAAGTGTGAAAACAATCTAAAAGTGGTCTGATAACCGTCCCAGTGCAGCCTGTTAGTAAGTCACAACACTGCCAGAAAACTGTCTGAACACACAGCTCAACTTAGGATCTCAGTGTCTGCAGAGGGATTCTAACGTTTAGTGATTACATTTAGTGACCCTGGTCATCACCCTGTGGCTGCATTAACCTGAACCCCTCATGTTTTCTGATCTCAGAGCTAACCTTGACATGTCCTCACCCTGACCTCTACAGCCAGTAAAAACAGCCATGCTCACGTTCCCCTCTGAAGTGACCTGTTGTGGTCTGCAGAGTTTTGACTGTCCTCTCTAATTAACTGAGGTTATAGGTCAGAGTTTGGGATTTAAAGTTTGTGGTCTTTTGGAGGAACAGTGTTCATGCTGGTGTCATGCTCCGTGAAGGAATGACTCCCTGACATCTGTGACGTGAGTCACTGGGTCTCCTGGGCTGAACCAGAGCTTCATCTCAAAAATGGGGCAGAAAAAATATTCTAAAAAGGGCAGATCAGTTTAGATACAGTCTTTGTTTGTCACTGAGGGAAACAGGCTCAGATTTATCAGTAGGTTGGAGTCCTGGTATAAAGGCTGTGTGTTGTTTTGTTGACATGTTTAAGTTGAAGTAGATCTTACCCAGTGCTAACATGTGGCATGTCAGAGCCGTGACGTCGAGTGGATCATGTCTCTGCTGTGACGTTTGTCTCAGTGACTCAGAGGTGGTTCAGTCTGTTTTCTGTGGTTTGGTGTTATTCAAAGTCTCGTTCCAGTGGTCAGGGTCTTGGCAGCTCCTCCAAAGCTTGGTACCGCAGGTCAGAGGACACACAAGTTTAGCCTCCGCCTTCAGCCCTGGGTAAAATAATGTTTCTGTGAGGAGAAGTAAGGTTCCCTTTACATTACAAACTGAAACTTTGGGGTTATTTTTTCTGATCATTGTGCAAAGACATCAATACTACATCAGCCTTTACCATGACCAGTTAAAACTCCTCCTTGAATATATTTTTTTGGGGTTTAATCACATAAATTCATTCCCATTTATACCAGCTGAACATGAATTAATGAGTCAAAGAGATCTTAAACGTCAACAAAATTAAACAAGACTTCCTGCGCATGATAGAAAAAGTGCTCTTGTGTGAACTAACCCTTTAACCCTTAGGTAACTGATCTATCCTCCCCTCTCTAACATTACTATCCTTGCAGAATCAAGTCAGATATTTTCCAAATGAAGCTCCTGAGCTCTTAATGTCAGACTTTATCTCCATGATGGTTCATGTCACATGAAAATCTTCAGTGTCTCATGACGCGCGTATAAAGTGCTTTGGATTCAGACCAAATGAAGCGGGAATCTCCCTGAAATGAGTTCGTCCACTGATATCAATGACTCTGGTGGTTTTGTAGTCACTGACTGCGTTAAGGCTCAGAGATCTTTGCTTTCTTTACTCTGTGCATGTTAATTCTCTACAATAACTAACCTGAGATGGTTTCATTAAATCCTCCAGAGAGTGAATGGTGTTTTATGTCTTTATCTAAAGTTTCCTCATGTCTTTGTCTTTCGATGAAGCTTATTTTCCTCCTGGTGTTCAGGCATAAATCAGAGACTCTTCCTCAGACAATCATTCACATGTGTTCAAGCGCTCATGAATCACATTCATTCAGGATCAGCCTCAGACTGGAGCTGTACAGTAGCCATCTGCTGATCATATGACGCCTGTGTCACACACACACAACAGAGGGAGAGAGAGGGGGGGTAGAGAGAGAGAGAGAAAGAGAGAGAGAGAGCGAGAGAGAGAGGGCGTGTTTGTGCGTGTGTCAAAGACACGGGTGAGGGAGTTGTCACAGAGTGAGAGAGCAACAGAGGAGAGGTGACATGCCGAAGTGGATGAGCTTTAAACTTTTCAAAGAGAGCAGCAGAGTGAGTACAAACTGAACCAAATCCTGCAGCGATTACGTCCACAGCATGATTTCACACTAGCGCTGCTTCAGACAGAGTTCATCTTCACAGCATGATGGTGAAGTTAACTGTCAGGGAAAGACAATTATGGAAGGCACACAGCATATTGGATCCTTGGATCATTGTTAGATATCCAGGGAAAGTCTTAAACTCACTTGGAGGGAAAGGAAACTTTCAGGCTTTAAATTTGAGCTTAATCATTATTATCATTATTATTTGCTTTTTTCATACATGGACCCCAAAAGGAAACTTTTAGGACTTGAGTGTCTTGATTGTTTGAAGCTGTGATTCTGAGTCTGTTGGTTCTGGTGGGAAATGAAAAGTCATAAGTCTGATGGTGTAATGGTTTTTATAGCTTTTCATATCTTTAGTGAAGTGCTGTCTCAGACGGGCTGTGTGTTTTCAGCTGAGAGCTCAGACACATGCCCTCACCTTGCACACAGCTACATACAGGTGGGCAGTGAACACCTTTGTGATACTGTCAGGACAAGCACGGATTTAAAGGAGCAAAGCCTCTGCTGTGATATGTAATAAAGAGATTTACAGACACAAACACCGGATCACCTCTGGAGGCTGTGAGACGGGGAAGGGTGAGAGCTGAATCTGAGCTGTTCTGTGTGTGATTTGAGGAGATCTGGCTCAGCTAACAGAACTCAGGACCATATGCATCACATATGGGAGAAATATGCTCTCAGAGGAGTGGAATCTGCAGAGTATTCAGCTCAGATCTGCAGCTCCCAACTTCAAAATAACAAGTCAGTGCAGAAACAGCTGAAGAGCCAACGTCAACCTTTAGAGGAGCAAACCTTCATCATCATTATCAAACAGCACCTCTCTGCCTCTGAGCATGAAAATGGTTTAAAGCTCTCCTGTAGACCTGCAGAGAGAGGTTTTCTCTCAGCCCTCTTTAATTACAGTGATGTTTGGAGGAGTGTTCAGGCTCTGTCTTTATTTCACTCAGCACACACCTCCATGTTTGACATGATCTTCCTCATGAGGTGCAGAGCTCAGAGAGCAGACGCTCTTCCTCTCTTTGAAGTTGACCTGTGGTTCATGTGAAGATCCCTCTGCCTCAGTGAGGACAGTAGAAGGTCCGATGAGCTGCTGGCTCACTTAAACATGTTTAGGAGTTCCTGTGTGTGTCTGAATCAGTGCAGGGGAGCTCTGAGCTCTAGTCCCTGTTCTCTCTCCAGGTTTGGCAACAAATCCAGATCGAGGATGTGTACACTATTGACTTTTACTAACCTGACTGCAGAGGGTGTGTTTTGTGTGACGGAGAGGGTTAATGGTTAAACAGTGTGTGTGTGAGTGTGTGTTTGTGAGTGTGTGTGCCAGGCAGACAGTCAGACAGGAAACGGGCCATTAGTTGCCACAGAGAGACGGATGAATAGTGAGAGAGCTGCAGACGTCTGAGCAGGAGTCAAAGTTTGGCTCAGAGGAGCTTGATGTTAGACGAACTGTTGGATCAGCCACTCTGTGATCCAAGAAGTTACTACACCAAACATTATTCTGCTCCATTTTAAACCTGTTAAAAGCAGCAGTTTGGGCAAAAATGGACCAAACATGAAGTTCTTCACTGCAAAGTCGCTCAGAAAGGTGATTCAACAGAAGACTTCAGTCTCATCTAAGGTTTTTACAGATGACTCACTGGGAATTAAAATCCTAAAACAGAGTGTATTTCATCCTGAAACTTCATAACAAGTAATTAACATAAATACTTAATATGAATCAAGATTCTAGTTTGAAAAAGTAGTTTACCCCAAGGTTAAATTTTGTTTTAGTGCTGAAGACCAGCTGACACTTGGAGCTGAGATGTGAAGCTGAGACATGAAGCTGAGCAAGTAGCTAGGACGTGAAGCTGAGACGTTATGCATTAGACATCAGTTGCTACATTCAATCAGATAATTGTTTATTGTGCTTTCTCTAGTGTTCTTCCCTTCTCTGTCCACTTTCGTAGTGTATTGACACCTGGGAATAACTTACGCATCTCCTATTCATGAGAGAAGTCTTATTTGCAGGGTCTTTGAGCTGCTGGAGCTGCTTAGATGAGGTGTTGTTGTGATCTGCCTCTATCAGCTCCTCCTGTAGAAAACCTGCTCACAGTGAGCCACTATCTTAGAGCTGCTTAGTTTGGTTTGAGTCCTGATCCTGGACCAGTCAGACAGGTTTCTGAGGTGCTCCTCATGCCAGCAAACATCTGCTGGTCTTAAATCCAATATGTGATCATATGTGACTCTGCTCTGTGGTCTCTTCACTTCTGCACTAATACATGTGAATGTCATGTTCTCTGTGTGTGTCTGTGACCATGTAGCAGGTCAACAGGACACACTGCTCAGGCTGCTGAGGACAGACACTGTGTTTGCTGCTGCAGATTGTTGATGGTAAACAGAAATGAGCCCAGTGACACACTGACCGTCACAGTGTGTGTCTCAGAATGTTTTCAGTGTGTCTCAGAGACTTTCAACATGAGGTCACAAACTTGGACTCCTCAGGTTGGATTAATTAAGGCTCTCTTTTGAGTGTTTTTGGTTCAAAGATCTGTGATCCATGTTTCTTTAGTCAGTCCAGCTCTGTGCTTTAACGTCTCTTTCTCATTTCACAAAATATCTCCAGTAAATGTGAGTTTTTGTGAAATGAGATTCGTATGAGGTGAACACCTCAGAGTGGAGCTTGGTTGTCTGTGTCTATCAGAGATATTTTTCAATGAGCTGTACAGCTCCATCTCTCTGTGGCAGCTTCTTGGGCTCTGAAACGCTCTGAGGAGGACACACAGGAGTACTTGGGCTGTTAAAATGTCACATTCAAATAACAAATATTAATCTCCTTGGCCTTCTGCATTGTGTGGTATTTCTCTTCATCTAGAAAGAGATTTGTCTTCATCATTTTCATATTTTCCTTCTTGACTTTGGCAGTGCTGTTTTTTTTTTTTCCAGTCTTACACACAGAGACCTCCTGATTCACGGATGAGTTTCTCAGTTGCTCTTCACCTCAACAGACATTCATTCCTTTTTTTATTATTGCAAAGAAAAAGATCAAAACTAGACATAAACTACCCTGTATTATAGTGGACCTCATTTGTCTTTCTCCTGATGAATGAATGTTAACTTTTAGGGATGTATATCAAGAACCTGTTCCTGTCAGGAATCAATAAGAAATGGTTCAGTACATCGACATCATTAGCCTTTTTGTTTTGATTCCCTTATCAGATCTTTACATTACACCACAGCAGACAGACCTTACATTGAATATTCTCCCCCAGCTAGCTTAGCTTAGCAGATACAGTTGTGCCAAAAAGTTTAAACCCTCCTGCAGAATTTCTGAATTTTTAATCTTTTCTCAGAAAATATGAATGATAACACAAACACCTTTCTCTCACCCATGGCTAGTGGTTGGGTGAAGACATTTATTAGCAAAGGACTGAGTTTATTCTTTTTAAATCATAATGACAACATGTGTCCACTTTTGTGCATTTATCAGGACAAAACCACCAGAGTTGTGTAAACTTTTGATAAGGGTCATATTTTAAGTTTCTGTTGTCATTATGATTTAAAAAGAATAAACTCAGTCCTTTGCTAATAAATGTCTTCACCCAACCTCTAACCATGAGTGACAGAAAGGTTTTTATGTTATCATTCATATTTGTAGAAAAGGCCAAAAATATCAGAAATTCTGCTGGAGAGGGTGTAAACTTTTAGGCACAACTGTAAATGAAAGAAAACTCTGATTCAGGATTTTCTGCTTGAACTCTTACTTAAGAAGCTGCAAAACTAAACACACAAAGAAACGTCCATTACACTCGCTAAAGAGATTTTTATTCAATACATTCAACATGTTACACATCCCTTAATGTGCCAGAAATGATATGGTAAACTAGCTCAATGCTAACATGTAGGATATCCTATGGGAAATTGGATTGGAACATATCATAGTTATTCTTTGTAAACAATACTGAAAACTCTAATTGTCAGAATACTAACAGGCAAATGTTTTCAAACAGCACAAAAGAAAATTCAAATGTAGGCTCATGGCTGACTTTTGCACAACTACAGCAAGCCTAAGGCACCAAACAGCCCAAAGCATTGCTATAACCGCTCCAAGACACTAGGTGGCCTAATTCTGTCCTTAACATCAAACAAAACAATACATCAGTGTCATCAGATACAAGGTTTATATTTATTTATTTTTATTGTATTTATGCCCAGGTATATCCAGATCAAGTGACCAGTTTCATATATTTTCACTTATGATCTTAATAAAATGTTGTTAACAAAGAAAACCTGTAGAGCTACTTTATGAACTGATAAGAGAATCGATCAAGAATTGGATCAATAAGGGGAATCGATGAGGGCATTGATATCAATAAAATCTTTTCAGTACCATTCTCAACTGATTTTACTCTGAGATGTTGTGTGCAAAGAGTTGAAGTCAAAGATGTCGTCATTAGAAGCTTCAATATTATCTTATTCTTCTCCAACATATGACCATCACAAGCTTCAGTGTTGATGTGTGTGTGTTCAGAAATGAGTCACAAGACAGACAGCAGCAGAAACACACACACACACACACACACACGCACACATACACACACACATGGGTGCATTTGAACAGTCCTTGCTGGAAACACTTTGATGTTGATCTGGTTGGAGTGAAGTTATTAAAAACAGTCTGGTGATGAGACAGGGAAGCCTCAAACACACAACTGTGCTTGGATTATTTTAGGAGTCTGTCATGTTGTCCGTCTGTTCAAACTTTCTTTTGGACAGTGACATCACAGCCTCCTGCGAAGCTCTACCTTCGCCTGAACACACACCTAATCAGGTGGAATGAGTGAAAACACCTCTGTGTGTGTGTGTGTGTGTGTGTGTGTGTGTGTGTGTGTGTGTGCCTGCCTTAGTGAGGGACCATCTGTCAGGTATAAACTTACCTTAGCTTCATAGAGACGAGATGGCCTGTTGCTGGGAGATCTCCAGTCTGCAAAGAGCACTTGCTTACACACAAAGACACACACATTTCTACACTCACACTGAAGGTTTCCAAGACAACAGGAGAGTAGAGAGAGGGAGAGATGAGTTTGAGAAGGTTCTGAGGCCACCTGACTGGACTCAGCTCTGCAGACCACAGCATGCTGAGTTCTGATAATATGGTAAAAAAAAACAGGAAAGATTTAAGCTGGTGTGAGCAGGGTGTTGTTTAAGTGGTGACTTTAATGTGTGTGAGTGTTCATGTTTGCTGTGATCAGCCTCACCTCAGCTCAGAACCATTGTGATTTCAGTCCTCAGATTAATCCCTCCAGACAAAACATCAGATCACCTAAGTTTTTGGATCTCTGAGGTCAGGGCGGGACCAGCTCTGAGTTGTAGGACAACATAGGACACACACACACACACACACACACACACACACACACACACACACACACACACACACACACAGAGCCCTGCAGACATCAGCCGACCTTGTTTCTCGACTGGACACAGGTGTCAGTTCAAAGTTTTTATCTCTGAGCCTATTTGTAGTTGTTTTTTTTTGTTTTGACTCCAAGAACACAAGTTCCTCTCTCTGCTACTCTGTGTGGTTATCTTACTGTTTTATCTGATTTAAATTATTGTAAACTTGCACAGGGCCCAGGTCAGCACACCTCAGTACAATCACATCACCATTACTTGTGTTGAACACCTGTGTGTATGTGCGTGTGTGTGTGTGTGTCTTCTCTTTACGTAACTCCTGATTAAAGCATTATGACACTCAGGTCCACAGGGTGCACCTTGAACAATTGAAGCTGTGAGTCAGAGGGTCAGGGTGTTTCTCTGTCAGGAGATCATTAACCCTGAGAAATCATCATTTTTACAGTTGCTGTGTTGAACATAATTTTTTTCTCACGCTAAAAATCAAAGTCATTCAAACCAAATATGTTCTGAGTTTCTGTTCTCATGCTGTTTCCCTTTTTCGGTTTTGTTTTTATTATGCACTGTGTCCTGAAGTACCCGATGGTAATGTTCCCATCAGCGTCCTCTTCAGTTAGTTAAGGATCATTAAAAACTACAAATCCCCTGAAGCTTTCATTCAGAGCCTCATCTCTGCTTGATTTTATCTCTTTATTTATGCTTTAAATCTGTTTCTATTTGAAACTACTTCACTGTTTACAACAAACATGCTGTCACAGCACCTGACCCATGACTGGGCTGAGTTTATCCTCCCTGTTCACAAAGAGGACTTAAGGTTCAAGTGTTTTAAAGCTCTGAATAAAGTGTCCCTCTCTCTCTCCTGTCTATGCAGCTCTCTGGAGGCTGTGAGCTGACCGTCGTCCTTCAGGACTTCACAGCAGGATGCAGCACAGAGATGACCGTCACCACCGGTGAGATAATCCTCACATCAGACTTTGAGTTCAATAGTTCACTCGTTCAAAAACCAAACAGTGACAACCAAAAGTCTACTCTATCAATAAATTTCTTGAGAAACAGTTTCTCCTGTTCCAGTATTATTTCCATAGAAAAAGGTACTTATAAATGAAATGGTTCTGTTGTCTCTCATGGTGTATTCTAACATGGCACAGCCTAAAACTTACCTTTCTTTTACAAGAAATTTAAAATTATTGTTGGAAGATTGTCAAAGGTGTGACCATTTTTTCTGAAAATGTATGGTATTTGCATTTCAGTGCATGTGTTTTTATTAAGGCTGGAACTCAATCAAAAACATTAACCTAATTAATCAGAGGCTTTGTAAGTGATGAATCTCAATTAATTGCATCACGTATCAATATTTGACCCGATAACAATGAGAATCCTTTTTTAAAAATGGTGTACAAGTGAATCAGTGAACCGTGAACTGAATGAATACATAAGCTTAAGCAAACCAAACCTTGTTTATTTTTTTCAAGGCAGTAGTTAACCAAGACCAACAGATGCATTCTGCATTTTTTTCTGCCATCAGTGCAGCAGTTTTAGGAATGAACAATACAGAATCAATTTCAGAGATTCAGGTAGATTATAAAGGACCCTCTGTAAACTCAACTCTAGTCGGACTGATGTTACCTTCCACGCTGGATGCAACATGTTTATATTTAGGTGATAGTGGCCCTCAGCTGGAGACAGAGCTGCGCTTTTACGCACAGGTTTTGGTTACCTCATTTTCGTTCATGTGCAACAGCCTGACCGCGAGATACCAAAGCCATGAAAACACTTTTCTGTGTCAACATAAACTTGTGGAACAGCAGCTTTTGTGAGTGAGGAAACGTTTTATTTGTTTAATTAAACAATGATTCCCGAAGGTACAATTATTTAACTTCTCAAGTAGAATTCACCCCTTTAGATCTTCTACAGATTTAAAACTACATACCTGGCATCACTTGTCAAAAAGTTTTTCTCATGCACAAACTCAACGTGGTTGGCAGTTTTATCACTGGTTCGAAAGTTTTGTGAATCTTCAGTCCATAAGTTCACATAAGTCCATGTGCTCGCAGCACAGTTTTCTTTAAGATCTCATAATCAAGACTTTGTTCAATAGACAAACTGGCGGACACTTCTTGCACTTTTCTCACGTTTACTCTGAGACAAAAGTGACCAAAACTCCCTGAGCCAGCTCAAAGCAGCAGCTATGTCCTCAGACGCTCTGAAATATGAGAAACATTCTGTGGTACAAAACTACAGTAGGTGTAATTAATATGTGTTAATTATTTTTAACGCAATAATACTACTGTAATTACTTTAAGTCCCAGCCCTAGTTTTTATTAATTGCATTGTAATTCATTTTGTAAGTAGGTTTCTTATTGTTTTTCATGCGTTTTAAATATTTTAGTGCTCGTGTCACCTGCCCCAGAGACTACGGTTAAAAATTAGCCAACTTGGCTGAACCCACATATTTACAGGAATGTTTATCAGTGTGCATTGTCTCTGTATATTTAAACCAATAAACTAAACTAAATGTGGAAAATAGCAGAACAGAGAAGTCTGCTCTTTACTCTGACCTTACCTCATGAAACTTTAAAGAGGATCTCTGATAGAGGAGCCTCAGAGTGACCCAGTTTTCCGGCTCTGGTCTCCAGGTCAGACAGTGGAGCTGTTGGAGCGTCCGAGTGAGCGACCCGGTTGGTGTCTGGTCCGAACCACGGACCGCAGCCCGCCTCAGGAGGGGCTGGTCCCCAGCTCCACGCTTTGTGTATCTCACTCTCGTTCCAGCGTGGAGATGGACTGCTTCTTCAGCTCAGGAAAAGGTAAGACTGAAACAACTGACTCTTCACCTGCAGAGCAAGCTGCTGTTCTTTATTCTTATCATTTTACTCCATGACAGAAATTAAGTTTCTCTACAGACACTATATCAAACGCCAACTAAGAGGTGACGCTTCAACACGTTAATATTGGAGTCCGTCTCTTCTCTTTGCTCTCACATCCATTCAGTGTCATTCCTCTTCGTCAACAGATACACAGTTTACTCAGTTGGCAAACTAAAGTTCACAGCTTATTCCAGAAGAAACTCCTGAATTTGTCACAGTTTGTTCCAAACCTAACCCACAGTCATTAATGAACTGAAATGAAAGTGAACTGCAGATGCTGTTTTCTGCAGAATTTGAGTCACATGTACAATACACAGCTGATCTGATCAGAGTGTTGGGGATTTCCAGCTCTAATGACGGAAAATAAAACATCCTGAATGAACACCAAGGCTTAGTGGGAAGACAAACCTGTAACAGAAAAATATGGAAAACAGCAAATCTCACATAAGGGCTACACTGATGATTAATCTTTCAGAAAACAGTTCACATCACACCAGGTCACATCAGGTAACCAGGGCTCTGCTGACCTCTTTTGGTGAGAAGTGGGCATTACAAGACACTTTCACCATACACTGCCTGGCCAAAAAAAAAAAGTTGCCACCAAAAAACAAAAAACAAAAAAACCACGCTCTATTATATTTAGTTGGACTGTATTTAGCTTTGATTACAGCACACATTCACTGTGGCATTGTTTTGATGAGCTTCTGCAATGTCACAAGATCTATTTTGATCCAGCGTTGGATTAATTTTTCCCCAAGATTTTGTATTGATGATGGGAGAGACTGACCACTGCACACCTGTGGTGACCAATCCATGTGTGAAAAACACATCGCATGCTCCCTGAACCACCCTTTCACAATTTAAGCCCAATGAATCATGGCGTTGACAACCTGGTCTTGACCAATTGCAGCAACCCCAGATCAGAGCACTGCCCCCACAGGCTTGTACAGTAGGCACTAGGCATGATGGGTGCATCACTTCACCTGCCTCTCTTCTTACCCTGATACACCCATCACTCTGGAACAGGGTAAATCCGGATTCATTAGACCACATGACCTTCTTCCATTCCCCCAGAGTCCAATCCTTATGATCCCTGAAAACTGAAGCATTTTTCCCCAGTTAGCTTTACTGATTAGTGGTTTTCTTAAGGCTACACAGCTGTTCAGTCCCAATCCCTTGAGTTTCCATCACATTGTGCATGTGGAAATGTCCCTACTTTCACTATGTAACATACTCTTAAGTTCCACTGTTGTTTTTCTTTGATTTGATTCGGCCAAACATTGATGTGATCCCTGATCATAGTCATTCAGGATTTTTTTCCAACCACATTACTTTCTGGAAGACAATGGTTCCTCACCATCCTTCCAGTTGTTAATGATGCATTGGACATCTCTTGACCCAGTTAGTTATTTCTGCAATCCTTTAGTTAGTGAAATCCAGGTGGTGACAATATTTTTTGGCCAGGCAGTGTAAATGATGTGTGTGTGATCAGCTGAGGAGGCTCCTGAAGATCAGGCTTTAACAAATGCAGGCCCCTTTTCAAACCAAACCCTGCATCCTACCCCCCTGTGAAGACGTGCATTCTATCAGAAGTTAGCTGAGTGAAGTTCCCTTCATCAAGGTGTAGGGTTTCATTACAGTGGCAGCTTTCAGACAAACTTCCCCACTGTCTGGCAGACACAGGAATTGTGTGTTGCCATGATTTCATGGCGGCATCTTGTGGGAGTATCAAATTAAACAAATTTTGACCAATAAATTATCCTTTAATGTACAACACAATATTCGGTCAATTCATTGTAATTTAATCATAATGTCATAAAACAAGTTGTCCAAAATTATAAAAATTATAATACCACTAGGATATTTTTACATGTCAGAGCAGCAAAAAGCTTCTTTTTCTTTTAACCTAATTTTGAATCAGAAATTTCAAACATACATCAAAAACAATATAAAGGAGAGAAAATTCCTGAAAATGAACAGAGAACTTATCTGCAACATGACTTTGATCAGCCTTTATCACCTAAGTGCTGAAATTAGCCTTATTTATGTGTCTAAGTTCATTAAATTACTTTTGTTTTTTATCCTAAGAGGACAGATGACTGTTTGCAACTAATACAGTCCCATCATGATGCCGTAGAACAATCCAGAAGCTTGTCTCAAGCATAGATGTTCTCAGGAAGGAAGCCACTGGACACAACTAGCGATGCGTTCAGAAAGTCAGCATCAGAGCAGACTAGCTTGTTGAGGGTTTTACAGCCCACCACCACTACCTGCTAATCTGTTCGAGACAGACTTGATGTGGTGAACCCTCCATGAAGACGGGCAAATGGAGGGGTAGTGGGGAGAGTGTGCAGTGGCCGGTTTGAAAAGGAACAGCAGATTTATAATGCAAGCTACCGATCCTACAACTTCCCAAAATTCATTAAACCATATAAAATCTGAAAGTGTGCCTGGGTGACCACTAGGTGTCGCCACCTTGATTTAAACTTGTCTGATCAAACTTCCCTTAGAGGAGATAGTGGATCCTCTTCAACTCACTAAAAGGAACAACAAGTCTAAAAACCTGCTGCTTTAAAGAGCTAATGACACTAAAACCAGGAGGACAAACAGCTGAGAGAAAAAGAGCTGAGGCCTTTAACCCAACCTGCTGAGTTTGTCTTTGGAAGCCTCAAGATGAGGTGGTTGCATCTCAATGCATGGTGGGGGTTTTACAGCGCGCAGGAAGTGTATACTGATGATCATGACTCATTATTCAGATAACACACACAGCAACACCTACAATGACACACACAGAGTCATGTGTGTTTTTAAAATGATTCAACATAAAACATGACACTGCTTTGAGTTATGGCAGCACCCCCTTAATTTCACATGTCTAGGGTTCCAGGTGAGCTACTGCTGTGACCATAGACTATTTGTTAGCCGTCAGCTGAGCTAAGGGAGGCAGACCATACCTCGCTGTTGGCCTCACACGTCCCAACAACACCTCAAGATCCTTTGTCTTTTCTCCAGATGCTTGTTCAGTTAGTTAAAATACACAACTCACCTACAACAACAAACAATAGCCCACGACAGGGGAACAGCTACACTCCAACTTTGTCCATCCAGCAAACATTTCCACATTCTCTCTCTCTCTAGACCGGCTCACGTCTATACGTCTTTCCCAGCTTTTACCTGACTTCTTTCGCACATGCACATTCTGTCCCTTTAAAACAGAGATGTGCCCGCCAGTCCCTTGCTATCTCCCTGGGCAGTAAGACCTGCCCCCTAAACTAGCTGACGGCCAAACCTATTGTGACACACACACACACACACACACACACACACACACACACACACAAATTCATCCACGTCAGTCAGTCCCTGTGCTCTTATCAAGATTGCTTGAATATTAAACCGTAAATCTTCTTGCACACACAGACACAGTCCTTTACACACCCCCACGCACATACGCACACACATACACACACACAAACACACCACACACACTCACACACACACACACACACACACACACACTCACACTGAAACTTCCTTCAACCCAGTTAACAGTGATAGTCATAATAGCAACAGCATTATAGCAAGTGTGTGGGATGTTGCCCCTTACTTTTGTCATACACACACACACACACACACACACACACACACAGAAAGAGAGTTGGTGATCAGCTGATTTGCTTGCTGTGGACACGGTCTGTTTCCTTTGCTCTATGATGAAAAGAAGTTTTTATTTCTGAGGAGGGATGCAAATCAGATAGCTCACAGGGAAATAACCACAAACACACAACTAACACACACACATACACACTAAAACACACAAGGTGGAGCTGTCTTTGAGAAATTTGATCAAGTTTGGGTGTTAAACTCATCAGTAAAGACTCAAACTGAAGTCAGATTCGCAGTAATGTTTGAGCATTGTTAACTTTAAGTTTTCAGGGATGTTTACTGAGAAACCTGCAGGAAAAACTCAAGTGTTTGATGAGTATAAGGGTTATTTTATTTTTGTGTCACAGGAAGTGGATATGTCACACCTTTATTTTTAGAAACAAACTAAATCAAACCCCCAAACCCACCCAAACCTTTCCCATCATGTGACTTGTCACGGTGACCAGTCTGAAACTTCCACTGTTTGAGTCCAGAGCTTTGTGAAACCAGAACTGTTCAAGTTTAGGGCTGTTACAGTCAGGTGCTATTCAGGTCAAGGAATGTTAAAGTCCAGAGTTATTAGAGACCACTGCTGTTGGGGTCTAGAGCTATGGGGGTAAGAGCTATAACAGTCCAGAGCTCTTCGGGTCCAGAGCTATGGGGGTTAGAGCTGGTAAAAGGGCTGGGTGATTTTGTGATAATGATTCCTGATTGTGATACATTTCAGATCAATTACGATGATCAGCCATGGGAATATTTAATCGATCAAACGCAGCAGGACTGTGTGTGATACTGTGATAACAGTTGACCCTTTCTTGCTCCACTTCCAATTTTAAGTTGGGCAGCAATCAATCGTTTAATCTTCTGCTGCTATTGCGCCGCACGAGCAACATTCAAAGACAAGAAAAAAGCAATTACAAGCACAGTTTATTTTCAAAATGATAATGTTTACATTTTAAGGACTCTATTATTCCCTAGGGGGCAATTTCTTTCTCTTTTAGTACAGATGCTTTAGAACTAGCAGATTGGAAATACAATAAAAATTGTGATTATGATTGTGGTCGGATAATCTGAAAATTTATATATCATGATTTTTTTTTTGCCATATCGCCCAGCCCTAGCTGGTAGAGTACAGCATTGCGAGGGTCTGTAGCCGTTAGAGCCCAGAGCTGTCAGAGCCCAATGTTTGAGTACAGAGCTGTGTGTTAGAGCTGTTTAAATCCAGTGCTGCTGGGGTTTAAATTTGTTAGAATCCAGAACTGTTTGACTCCAGAACCCTTGTTAAAACTGTTTGAGTCCTGTTTAAGTCAGGACTGTTTGAGTCCAGAGCTTTGTGAGTTAGAGCTGTTTTGGTTCGAGCTGTTAGAGTCCATAGCTGTGTGATTTAGAGCTGTTAGTGTCCAGGACTGTTAAAGGCAGGACTGTTTGAGTTACAGCTGTAGGAATCTAGAGCTTACAGAATCCAGAGCTGTTTGAGTGAGTGTGATGCAGTCTGTGATCAGTGTTTCCTATCTTACAGTGGTGTGTGTGAAGACTGACAGGTGTGTAACTAACCATCCTCTAAGTGGGAATACATCAGTTTGACTGTTCATCAACCTAAAAACCTGCGAACAACAATTATTTCTCCGGGTTTGTCAAGCAGCAGCTCCCTGCTCTGTCCTCTGTGTGTGTGTGTTTTGTGTGTGTGAGTGTGTGTGCGGGTCTTGTGACTCCTCAGTAAAGTAGGTCTCCTTGTCCTCCATTAAAGCTGTGACGGTAGTGACTCTTAAAAGTTACCAGAGCTGAAAATGCGTCACTGTACCTCCATCACAGTCAGATACTGACAGCTTTTTGAGGTTAGACTCAGAGATTCTGTACTTTCAGTGTCTCTAGTCAAATGAGCTGATCCTGTAAATGAATGGGACTGTAGATGTTGAAGTCTAAACTTTTGTCCTTCACAGAAGTTTAAATCTGAAGGTCAGATCAGTTCAGATCTGAGGCTGAGTCTCCTTGTAAACTGGGACACTGCGGGGAAACAGCTGCAACAAGCTCTCTTTCTGGGCTCTCTGCGTTTGTGTGTGTGAGTGTGTTGTCTCACCTGCTGCTGCAGGATACACACACTGGAGGGAGTGTGTACAACCTGCAAACCTGAGTATTAGTCTGATTTGTCAGTGTTAAGGTAGTGTGTTGAATGCTTTTAAGTGAGAATGTAAACTAAGGATCAGAGCTCTCTCCTGACTCCAACAGAAGTTTATCATGACTACACATTTAGGGAACCAGTATTTTGATGTCATGTTCTTCTGTTTACAGTAAATTAACCACCTGGTCCTAACATTTCAAGGTTCCAGGAGAAAAAAACACTCTGACAATAGAGAATGTGATAAAAAAAAAAGAGCCGGATAAATCTGGACCGCAAGAGTGTAACAAAGCTTGTGGTTTTTTGTAATGTGTGGATCAGTTCAGAACAGACCAGTCTGCAGATTTTTCAGGGCTTCACTCCATCTTTAAGACCCAGTTAGCCCAGTCTGATTCCTCTTTGTGTAAAGGAGTTAAAGAGAGACACTGAAGCCCAAACAGAACAGACCAGCATCCATGCAGGAACAGGATGATGTACAGATTATTCTCTAAAACTGAACATTTCCTCTGAGTTCAGTCACACAGTGAGGCCCAATCCCAGTTCTACTCCTTAGCCCTTGTCTTACCCTTCAACCCTCTCTATAAAATTAAGGTAAGGGCTACAAGGCCCTTGAAACAAAGACAAGCCAGTACCTCACTTGAAAGGAAGGGGTGTGGGAAATTTCAGCATAATTCTTTATATTCACAGTATGGCACTTCTGCATTTATTAGATATCAAATGCTTTGCTACTCCACATAAATGTTAGCGATGTTTTCAATGGTTGGTTGTATTTCAAAGCTGTTTGTTATTATGAGCTAGCTAACACTGCTAACAAAAGACTGTTATCGACCGTTATACATTGATGCATATGCCAGACTAAGGTAACGGATTTCACAACAGTGCTCTGCAAATCATGAATGGTTGAACATATTGATAAGACAGCCAAGCTACATTTACAAGCTCTATAAGCTAATGTAGCTTCTTATTTCTGTGACGTTCATTTTTCCTTGTTTAGCTGGGTGTTCACTTGTGTACTGAGGTACATTGTTGTAAAGTCTGACGACTTACAATCATAGTCTGTCATCAAGGGAAACAGCATCTTGTCAGAAAATAAACAGTTGTTGCATCTGCCCACAACAAAGCCAGTGAGCAGCTAGGGGTGGTGACGTAGCAAAGATCGAGTGGCGTCTTGTTTTGAAGGGGTGTGTTTTCACCCCTACCCCTTGAGGGCTGAGGGGAAGGGGTAGACAATGGGGAAGGGTTAAGGGTAGAATTGGGATTGGCTCTCAGTTATCTGCATGCATTAAGTCAGATTTCATGGTATAACTCTGCTCAGGGAGAGAGCACAACTCCCTTTCTGTCCTGTGCAGACATGAAACACCTGTGGCAGGCAGAGCATCAGCAAAGAGCCCAGGGGTCAAGAAGGGAGCGAGCATCAGTGAAGAAACATATGACCCTGATCAAATCAGACCTTGCATCAACTGTTTCACTGATGGAAATTCTTACTCACTTTTGATTCAAAAGAAAATTTTGATACTTACTTAAATCCATAACAAGCTGTTTGAATCAACACTTTCCTGGCCTCACTCTGTGATCACGATTTGATCAGCTGAGATCAGACAACCTCAGCCTGACAAAAACACAGCCTCTGCTCCTCTGCTGTACAACACTGAAACTTCTACTCTCCTGCATAGAGAGGAAGCTGGGCAGCATTTCAAAGATCTCTGAAAGTGGCTTAAAACACACATTCCCCCTGTCAACGCTGCAACACACACACTCACACGACCACACACAAAGTCCTTTCCACAATGAGAAAGTTGCTCTGCACAATAATTAACTCTGACTTCTCTTCCTGAGGGAGAGAGAGAGAGAGAAATAGAGGGACAAGAGAGTGTATGTTTTTGGTGTGTGGTTGTGTGTGTGTGTGTGTGTGCGTGCTTGTGTGGGCTCCTCCCACCTCTCCTCCTCCTCCATCATTTGTGCCTCCCTCTCTCTCTTTATCCTGCCCTCTCTGGTGAATCTCAGCATACTGGATCTGAGCTCACAGAGAGACACTCACTCTCTCTCTCTCTCTCTCTCTGTTGGTTGCGCTAACAAGCTGGCTTACCGGTTGACTCACACTGCTGGAGAAGGGGTGTGTCTGTGAACGTGTGTGTGTGTGTGTGTGTGTGTGTGTGAGAAAGAGGTGTGTGAGTGTGGGATGTGTGTGTAAGCGAGGATGATGCGAGGCCAGCGTTGCTGTGGATGGATCCTCACCCGCTGCTGCTGCTGCTGCTACTCTGGTACAGGTGGGATGAGACCACACACACACTCACATTTAGCAGGTGGTAGTATGTATGTTTGTGTGTGTGTGTGTTTTTTAAGCTTGTAATTCTGGCTAGGACGTCTGCAGACGGGAGTGTGTGAGACTCGGACAGACGTAGAGGTACATTCCTCCCTTGAACAGCTTCAAAAAGTTGAGCCCTGAACAGGAAGTGCAGAAAGTGTCAGAGACTCAAAGATGACAGGACAGTTTCTCTTTTTGTGTCTGTGGAAAATAAGATGTCAGATTGGGCAATCTCTGATCATGCATTTAGTCACTGAGCAGCAGAGAGGTGTGTATATGTGAGTGTGTGGGTGTTTTCATGTGTGTGTGCTGGTGTGTAGAGGGCGGGTTGTGACAGTGTTAGGTCAGGTCAGAGCAGAGAGACTCTGGTGGCGTCATCCGTGATTATTCTTTGTATTCAGTGTTTTCACTTCATGTGTTCAAGCTGCTTCATGCTCCTCAGTGTTAACTGTTTAATGAAAAGACCAAACTGAAGCAGACATCTTTCCTCAGATGCTCATGGAGTTTCTTTCCACTCATACCAATCGGGGTATTGGGTCTATATTCATATTCAGAAGAATGCATTGGTACATGTAGGTAGATGTGTTTGGCGGTGAGGTGATGACATCTAGTTTGACAGACAGAAAACACCCCTGATATGAAACAGAAACAGTCAGATTGAAAACCTTTTAAAACAAAGTAAACGTGTAAAGGTTTACAGGTTTTATCTCTGACCTGTAAACTTCACCTTTCTCTATGTAAGTGAAACCAAACTTTCAGTCCTTGCATGATACTGTTGAGGTTTGGTTTGATGGGAGTTTTCAGAGAGGCTCACCTGAGTGCAGCTCACTCAGTGGTGTCTTTGTTTTGATGCACAGGTCAACACCAGCTCTGTAGTGAACAGTGGTTTTACTCAGACAATCCCACGTCTGCCTGGTCACTCTCCTGCAGAGAAACCTCTTGAAAGAACATCTTTCTTCTCGTCCAATCTGTGTGCAGAGTTCAGGGTTTCAGAAGTCTCTGGAGCTCCCTGAGTTTATACTCTCACAGTCAGTTGTTTGCTGTTGAAGATTTGTTGAAGAGGTGCTGATTGAATTCCATCAGCTGATCCACAAAAAATCAAACCGTACCATGTTTCAGTACCTAAACGCATCCTTGTGACTGTGATGGAACAGGAAGAGCAGAAGATTTTCTGTCATACATAGAGCTTGGTTTTAATTTGTGCAATGTTAAGAAAAAACACTGCACAGTCATAGTTATTTGTTAAGCTGTAGTTAATTTTAGTAAAGGGTTTTTTGTAGAAGAAATTTGTGAAATGTTACAGTACAAACAGTTGAATGTTGTTTTTATTTACACGTAGTCTATAAAGACTCTTTGCAATTGAGGCAATTTATTTCAAAAGCAAATGAACAGACATATGTGGAAAAATGTAGCACAATAGGAAGTAGATATTTAAGGGTTTTTTTAAGTAATTCAATGGGAGGACTAAGTTTTTAGAAGAACACTGAAACACTTGTCTTCCCTGATTGATGTTTTTCTCAGATGTTTTTGGTCATCTACCTTCTCCTTCAGCTGACATTCTTCATTCTTGTGTCAAGCACAATTTCACAGACCTGACAGTGGTTCTCTTTAATACTTAGTTCAGTAGTTTTGCTGAGTCTGCATATTTGATTTTGTTTCAATAAACATTGACACACAATGTGCCTTTTCTCCAGGAGTGGCCATTTCTTGGGGGGGGGGTTCCTTTAACAGAACCTTTTTCATTACAAGAACATTTGAAATAAACAAATTCAATTTGATAAGAAATTTGGATGACTGCTGAGTAAATAGCACAATTCTGATTCAGATATGTCATTAAATTCCTTTTTGATATACATTTTTTACATTTTAAAGAGACTTTATGGACACCCTGTATTTGTTAAAATTTATGTATATATTGAGAAATAGATATGTTGAACTGAAAACTTGAGGTTTTATTAGTAAACAAATGAACATTTATTACAACATAAAGACACACAAAAGTACGTGGTACGGATGACTAAGTACTGGCTGTTGGTACCGTATTGGTTCAAATGTGAAAGGTACTCATCCTTACCAACAGTCCTTTGTGCTGATTCAAAAAGCACTAATGAAAGTCTCGTTTCACTCAAGTTTATAGAACTATCATTCATGTACAGCTTGTTAAGAGAATCAGATATTTACACGGTCTGTTGATGCTTTGATATTCAAATTTGAGCCGCACGGCCAGGTAGATAAGTCAGGTGATATAAAATATCCATCAGGCATTGAATGTCCGACACTTAAACTGTCTCTGTAGATCGAACTCCTGCTTCCCCCAACTTATATTTATATAATTTGAATGAATTAAGATGAAAAATGTATTCATATGTGATTTAGCAGCGACTCCTAAGGGGGTTTCCATATGTCTCATGTTTAGTCCCAAAGTGAGAAGCAGCTGTGTGTTTGCTGTCCTCTTAGCTCAGTCTGAGTTTCTGCCCCCACAGTTTTAGTTCACCACCTGAATTATTCCTCACATCATACTTTTGATAAAGCACAGGAGTGTTTGTAGGGGACAGGAGAGCGTGCAGCTCTGGTTAGCTAAAAGTTAACTCAGCTGTGTTTGGACCCACAGTGGACTTTATCCTCAGTGATAATATGGTTCATATCAGGAGCACATGGTCTGAGGTGAAGGCTGGCATGTGGCTGAACTGGTTTTTTAGACGAGTGTGAAATATGTGGACCAGGCAACAAAGACTGGTTTGAATTCTGTTCCAAATTGTGACATGGACGGAGTTTTTTACTGTGAAGTAACTCACTTCCTCTTATCACAACCTCAAAGTGAAGAGTAACAGTCACACTGATCTATGAGGAGGAGGAAATCCTTTCTTCTCTCATGGTTTCTACCGTAGCGTGTGCTCAGTCTGCAGGAGAGAGCATGCTGCTGCTGCTGCTGCTGCTGCTGCTGCTGCTGCTGCTGTTGTTGTTGTTGTTGATGATATTGTTGATGATGTTGGTGCATGTGTTTCCAGACACACACATAGACACAAACATAGAGGCACTCCCACTCTCTCTCTCCCCAGGCTGACTGTGCTGGGTGATTAAGTCGGGTGTAAAGGGAACTGGTTCTTTTCATTACCCATTAAACCTGGAGATGAGCAGGAAACTGCTCTGACCCTGAGGCACACACTCACACACACTTACAGACACACAAAGTGTGCAGAGATAATGGACAGAGGCAGCATTAGCAGTCTTCTCTGCTTCCTCAGTTGGGTTTCAGAGTTCATCCCCTGTCCTCAGCCTGTTGGGAAATGACAGACTGACCTGATGATGAAGGACGTCTGCTCGGTCTGAGGACACAGAGGACAGTGTCTTGATATTAATTTGTTCTGAACCTGTTCTTAACATGGTATTTGTGAACTTGAAGTCTTAAACCCACTTTAAAACCTCCAAGGTTTCAGCAAGCACAGAACAACATCTCAGTGATCACATTTACTGTCTGCAGTTTGAACCACACCAAATGTTGTTCTTCCAATCCTGTCTCTTCCTGTGTGAGTGAGACATATTTTATGGATGCATGATGGGTAATTTTGTACCTTCAGACCTCTATGTGACCCCTTTTCAGAGTGTGTAGAGCCTTTTGGAGCTGCTGCTGCTTTGAAGACACAATTAAAGCTTCTTTTATTTCCATCACTTCCTTCAACCAAGACCCCCA
>RPOG01006065.1:0-15710 GCA_008086565.1 Thalassoma bifasciatum
TCAAGTTCAGAGGTATGCTACTGTTTCACTGACATTAACCTGTTCATAGGTATGAAAAATACCAATGTTTATGTCATGTAATTCATCAAAAATTATGCTATTTTTAATCTTCATACCTCTCTGTAGATGAAGTCATGCAGACAACGTACTGTGAAATTGACCTGGACAAAGCCAAACGGGATGCCTTCGTCTACGCCATAAAGAATCACTACTGGTACCAAATGTACATAGATGACCTGCCCATCTGGGGTAAGAGCACTTCAGTACCTTTATGAAACGGCAGTTACTAGTTACAAGCATGTGTTGTGAGTTACTGTTTTACTTCAGTGTGTTCTGTGTCAACTATTCAACCTCAGCTTTGCTCATAAAAGGTCTGTGGTGACATTAGTATTTATTTTGTTACTGGAGAAGTTCTTGTTCATGGGTGGGACTATCCATGAATCCCTGGCAAGTCTGCTGGGAGTGAAACAGTGCACTGACTCATGTGTCAAAAGCTTTTGAGGTTAGTTTGTGGAGCTATCCATACAGTTTTTGGTTCAATTCTGTAGTTGATGAGTAGCTTTCTTTTAGTTCCTGTCTTCCCACTTGGTTGTTTTTTGGTAAACTGACTAACCAAGTTACAGGCTTTTGGTCTACCTCACACAAGGCACTCTAGTACTTTAGTCCTGCATATCAGCACTCTCAGAACTGTTCATTCCCCAATGATGCAAACAACATGCAAGGCAGCTTTGTCAGCTTGATGCTGTGGTTTCTTGGGGCTTTTGTTGTTCAGTATTTAAAAGTCCTCAACATCCTTTCTGGACTGGAGAAGTTGTCATTCACCTGATAAGTCCAGAAAAATGTCTCATTTTAAGAGACAAAAATGACGGCTGAATTGCTTGTATTCTTGATAAACTTGACGAGTACATTGTTTGAAATCCATTAGCAGATTTCTCTTATTATCTTATGAATTTGTACTGTAAATTAGTTTTCAACTGAAATTAGATGAATATTCGCAAAGATTGTTCCAGTGTAGAGAGCTTTATGTGGTATATTTTGCTGCTGGGAACCCCCCTTAATAAGTCAGTTATAACTCCTCCGAATATCTATTAAACCATACATAGTTTATGACTCATGAAAAATAACCGTATCTCTTTGTAATTATGCATGGTCTTTGAGAAAAGAGCCTTGACCTTAAAATTCTCTGTTCTGTATAAGAGGCATATCCATCAGTCCTCGTCATCATCACAGACTCCGTCTTCAGGTTTGGAGGCTGTTAACTGCGTCCTGCTTGCGTGGAACCACTTTGTACAATACTGCGACTCCTACTCAAACAGTGTGTTTCATTTGTAGTTGCTCAGTATGGGTGGGGCCCTGGCATTTACTTAGACAACTTTACATAGTGCGTCGTACATAACTAAGCCTTAATCACAATAAACAAATAAAGACTTTGACCTCATGTCCGGTTCACTGGTGGCCCGAAACAAATGTGCAAATTATCTCTGAGACAATGAACTGATAGGATCAGATTCTTCCTGGTAACGCTGCCTAATCTGCATCTTCCCGTTAGTTTGTTACCACTCAGTTACAATGTGATGATGAAGGGCAGAGCAACAAACACTTGTTTACCCTTATTGCTCAAGATAGCACACAGATGTCTGACACACAATGATTAATTGCCAGGTAGCCTCGCGTACTTAATTCTGAAAGACTCCTCAGCAGTTAAACTCACCCTACATCAGACAAATAACTGTAATTGGTCTGACTGCAATCAGGCTGTGGAAGTCTGTCTGAGGCTTATAAAGAGGAGTTTGGTGTCTCCAGGCTGCACATTACATCAGAGTACCTTCCTTATTTGTTTTTTAGCCATCATATAGTGGTTCTACTTCCACTTTATTATATGCTTATAAGTCAACCACTTCATCATTATCATTAGATTGGCTGAGTACTGTGAGACCAGGTTTATAAATCTGCAGCTGCTTTGTGCTGTAAAGTGGTTACCCTGCTGGGAATATTTGACAGTGACTCCAGACTGAGTAGATGATTACGGTTTATCAAGTTATGTGAGATTTAGAATCCTTGATTGGTAAGGTAAAGAAATGGTTCAGTGTTGTAACCTGTGCATCACAGTGAGGATGAGTTACTGAGTTTAATGCATGTCTTTCTCTTTTAAAGGTATTGTCGGTGAGGCAGATGAAAACGGGGAGGATCATTACCTGTGGACGTACAAGAAACTGGAGATCGGCTTCAATGGAAACCGAATTGTTGACGTAAATTTGACCAGCGAAGGAAAAGTCCGGCTTGTGCCAAACACAAAAATTGCAATGTCTTATTCTGTGAGTATGACTGAACCCCTCGGTGGTCCGTCCTATAAAACAGTGCTCACTAAAAGCTAAATGTTAACCCACTTGTTGTTGATTTTATTTATTTACTGTCCCATAACAGGTGAAGTGGAAGAAATCCGATGTGAAGTTTGAAGACAGATTCGACAAATACCTGGACCCATCCTTCTTCCAACACAGGGTCAGTTCAGATTTACACAGATTTCAGAGGCTTGTTTCCCACATTCTGTTCGTGTTTCCAGAGCGTCTTGTGTTTCATGTTGTGACTAGGAAGCTTGGCTGCTCACATCCTTTTTACATTGTCTGTTAAGGCGGGATCATCATTATGTCCTCTCCTGTGAGAAAACCTACATGATGGGAAGGCGGGGAAAGTAAACTGATACATCACTGGTGTTGATGACGTGGTGCATCCACATGGTTGTTGTAAACACAGAGGAGCATAGAACTGAGTTGACTGCACTATGACAGTCGTTTTGTCATCCGATCTAACTTTTTGAGCCTGTACCAGAGTGATACATGATACCAGGGTCAGATCAGTGCATTTCTTTCTAGAACTCTGTGCTGCAGCCATTTTTTTCCGTGATGGGCTTGTCCATCTTGTGGAGGGTGTAGGCGATTGTCTTCCGTGCAGCTGTCACTTTTGTATTTTGCACTCTGGTAACCCAATTTCCTTTGGGATTAATAAAGTGGATCTTATCTGGTGTCAGCAGTCATCCTCATGATTGTGGTTGGTTGTGCTGAAGCAAATTAAGAGACTCTAAATGAAATGTGTGTGTTTCTCTCATTAATTATTTTCTTGAGTTGTAGGCCATAATTATCAAAATGAAAATGGAAAAAGACTCCATGCGGTTCAGTGAACATGTAACGAGTCCACCACAGTGAATCTCATTTCTTCACTTTCATCACTAACCAATGGAAAACACTGAAGTTTTTCACCATGATTAATTCTTTTGAGCTCTACCTGTGTGTGAATAGAAGGGCAGATAAGATTGAAAATGCTGTGTGTGTATTGAAGTTTGCGTTTTGTTGAGACATTGTGCCTTTTTTTGCTACTTCAGTCTCTCACTGCAGTGTAAAATCACAAGATGTACTCACACGCTTTGTGAAGATGCATTTAAGGCTATCACAGTGAAAAAGAGGCTTTAAACTACTTCGTCTATTGAGGCAGGAATTTATTGTGGATCTTTGAGAAGTTTTTCATTTTTTAAGATTCAGAACTTAATAACCTTTTATGATAACTTTGTTGATTTTAAATTAGTAGAGTTCACTCACTGTATTTCTTGTTTTCAGATTCATTGGTTCTCCATCTTTAACTCCTTCATGATGGTCATTTTCCTGGTTGGTCTGGTGTCCATGATTCTGATGAGAACACTAAGGAAGGATTACGCCCGATACAGCAAAGAGGAGGAAATGGATGATATGGTGAGTTAACCTTTGTCAGCAGCACAGTTTTGTTTGCTGACTGAAGAACTTTATAAGTCTTCACTTATAGCTTTTAAAGGTGTCCAATGATTAACACCATGCTTTGTTTTCTTGACGTCTTTCAACTTACCAACATGTTATGGAGACAGTCTCAGTGTTTGAAGCCGCTCTCAATTTGCAGTCTGTCCCTTTTCACCATCAGGACCGGGACCTGGGGGATGAGTACGGGTGGAAGCAGGTGCACGGTGACGTGTTTCGGCCGTCGAGCCACCCACTGATCTTTTCCTCACTCATTGGCTCTGGCTGCCAGATTTTCTCGGTGTCCCTCATCGTCATCATCGTTGCTATGGTGGAGGATCTTTACACAGAGTAAGTCAACTCAAGGTTCACACTTTAAGTTGGGAGAAGAAACCAGGTCAGAGTCTAATTTAGTGAATCAGCACGATGTGTTGTGAGGACAGCCAAATGAAACTGCATCACTTATGATATCTTTTGAATTTATGAAATGCTAAAAACAGAATAAGATCTTACGCTGAACTGTAAAGGAGTCATAAAGTGCTCCTTGTGGAATGAGAAACCTGGAACGACTCACATTCAAAGGAAGTTGTTTTTTTAACAAGGGTTTTTTTAGTGTTTCTTTGCTCTTCCCTCAAATTTGACTTTTTACCCAAAAAAATTTACAACACAATAGAAACAAGGGAGAAAGGGGAAAAGCCTTAACATACCAACAAACAAAATTGAAAAAAAAAAAAAAAATAGTTTACTCTTTTTAAATCACAATGACAACAGAAACGTCAAAAATGACCCTGTTGAGAAGATCACACAACTCTGGTGGTTTTGTCCTGATAAATGCACAAAAGTGAACACACATGTGTTTGAATGTCTAACTAAAGGTAACCATCCTCACCTGTGATCTATTTGCTTGTAATCAGTGTGTGTATAAAAAAATGAACAGGGTCATTTTTGAAGTTACCTTTTTCATTATGATTTAAAAAAGAGTAAACACAGATGGTTGTTAATAAATATCTTCACCCAATCTCTAATTATGAGTGACAGAAAGGTTTTTGTGTTACCATTCATATTTTCTGAGAAAAGGCCAAAAAATCAGAAAATTCTGCTGGAGGGGGTGTAAACTTTTAGGCACAACTGTATGTTCCAGGAAACACTGACAATCAGGCTCTGAATTGAATGGTGTTTATCTAACTCAAGTTTATAAAAAAAATTAAACAAACAGAAGTTACAAAAGAAGTAGAGCCCAAACCACGGAGGCATCCGAGGAGCTTACAGCGTTTCAATCGTGTCATTTTTCTCCTCAGGAGAGGATCCATGCTGAGCACGGCCATCTTTGTGTATGCAGCCACCTCTCCTGTCAACGGCTATTTTGGAGGAAGTTTGTATGCAAAACAAGGAGGTAATAAAAAGAAGAAGAAGTGTTCATGCTTGATGTGATTTCCACGGAACGAACACTTTGCTCATGTTCCCTTCCAGTAGTTTTATGTTTTATTAACATAATGCTTTCTGACTTGTCGGACTGAAACAGGCAGAAGATGGATTAAGCAGATGTTTATCGGGGCCTTCATGATTCCCGCCATGGTGTGCGGAACTGCGTTTTTTATCAACTTCATTGCTATCTACTACCACGCCTCCAGAGCCATCCCCTTTGGCACCATGGTGAGTTTGACACAACAGACCACAGAGTTATGAAGAACATGCTCTGAGTCAACAGCTGGAGTTCATTTATGAAGCTGTGCTGCACTGAGGGCCAAGTGATATGATATTATATCATGAGTTATGGAGATAATCAGGGACTGAACTGATTAAAATACAAAAAAAAAATAACTGCATCTCCTGCTCTGAATACATGGAGGCTATAAATAATGATTTGCCTCAACTGAAGAACTTAACATACACATCACAACTTAAAAAACACTTTCCACATGACGCAGCTCCACCTCACTTGATGCAGTTTTCAGTCTCGTTTGTGGCATTTCTGCCTGAAGAGCAAAACATTTCCAGACTCTGCTGAATGCCATCTGAGGACACGCCAGAGTTTCTTAATTACAAACACCTTTTGTTGCCTCAGCACACTTGTTATTTAGAGTTATATAGCACATATTGGCGACTTCATAACAAACCAAGAAAAATCCATGAGCCGACTGCATCAGTTGTTGCAACTTCAAAGAAAAACTTTACTTTACTGGCTCCACCTGTCATCCTCCTGAGAAATACAACTGACCTATATTTGTTTGTCGAATGTACAAAGTAGTGGTGAGACTCAATTAAAAAAATGAATCCAATTAATTAATCATTTTCTGTAATTACATGCAATGAACTGTATTTATGCATTGGTATTTGACACAAGAAGCAAGCAGTTTTCTATCTTAATGGGTTGTGGTCGGACACTGAATCAATAAATAGACAAACATAAGCTTAAACAATATTTCATTGAAGGATTGTTTACAATTCCACAAAACAGATTCACACTAAAAAAAACTGCTGAATATATTTCTCAAGGCTCGTCTTTTCACAACTGAAGCAGTCGGCTCATGGATTTTTCTTGGCTTGTTATTTTTCTAGTGTCTGGACTTGGTTAATTTAATGTCCTTTCCTGGTGAAAATGACAGCCCTCCACAGGGGCTATTCCATTAACAGGGCAGACTGGGTGAATAAATCAAACACACCTTTCTATCATTGTGTGTGCGAGTAGCTGACAGCGCTCAGTGGATCAGCCTGAAAACTAACAGTGAGGTCACAACAACCATGCAGCTCCTCAGAATTAAACTGAACACAGTTTAAAAAACACCTATATAAAAAACAAACTCTTAACACACAACACTGTGGAGCTACAGTAATAGTTTAGAGCTAGTGTCCGTTAATTAAAAGCTGAGAATAAAAAAGGTGGATGTTTAGCCTCTTCCTCCGATACCCTGACACAGAGACATGCTGATGCAGAGCGCATGCACGTCAACAGACAATTAGACTTACAGGTCCCCTTGCTGTTGTTTGGATCAAATATAATTCACTTTATGCAGTTTTTCAAGTTGAAACGATTGTTTGTCAACTGTGCACACACCAGATGCATGCAGGGGAGAGAGAGAGAGAGCGTAACGTTGATGCAAACTGACATCTTGGGTCAGTCTGCACCATAACCATACCAACCATATGCTTACTAACATTTGATGTGTGCTACGGCGGAGTTATTGATAAATAGGTATTTTACCAATCTGTGGATGTTTCCCAGCATTATCAGCGCTAAATGGAAAATCTAAATCCAATCTAAATCTCAAATCTACTTTTTAAATGTTAAGTACAGCCGAAAGAACATGGCTGCATCCCAAACAGGCAATGTTTGCAAGGCTGATCCAATAGATTAAAGTTTTGGTGACACTGCCTACTGATCCTTGGACTACCTCTAGTGTCGGTACTTGCTGCTACCATCTACAGTCTATTGCAACTAAAAGTTGAGCTATTAGTGGAGGCCAGAACTGCTCTGGTGGTACGGAAACTCTTTGTTGCATAATTTACAAACAACACTGCTCTTATCGTCACTTCCATTGGAGTTTTTTGCTTAAATTTTCCATCTAAACAACACCTTCACCTTCCCTTAATATTGTTTAACATCAGCCTGACGTTACTCAAGCTACTACTTTCCACACTGGACTGGGGATATGGCAAAAAAATAATCACAATATATTTTTTTCATATCATCTGCTCTCTCTGTCATCACAATTTTTTGTACTGTTTTGAAACTACTAGTTTAAAAGGATCTGTTCTGAACACAAAAGAAACTAGAGATTAATTCTAGATTTTATTTACATACAAAGCAAACAGCAAAGCAAAAATCTTTTCGGACATGTAAGACCCAAAATAAACAAATTGCCCCCTCGGGGGTAATGAAGACGCCTTTTAATGTAAACATCATATCAAAAAGAAATTGCGTGTGTAATAGTTATTTATTGTCTGGAAATGTTGCTCATACGGCGCAATAGCTGTAAATGATGACGTAATTGTTTGCTGCTCAACTTACAAACCGAAGTGGAGCGGGAAAAGGTGGACTCTGATTGGCTGTTATCACACATTTCCACCATGTTTGATTGATAAAATATGCTCACAGCTGGTCATTGTGGTTGATCTGGAATTGATCATGGTCATATAATCACCCAGTCTGAGCTTGTGTGTTTGATATTTCCCAGGAAATCTGTGTCTGGAGCGCAACAGTAAACTGCGTTAAAATGGATACATTTTTTAATGATTTTTTTTTTTTGTTAAGGGGTAATTTTCATTAATGTGGTCCCACCTCCAGTAAAAAGTAAAAATTAATTTAGGAATTTTGAATCTTTACATAGGCTGTTAGAAATCAAGAAATAAATCTTGTCTAAAGTCATTTTAATGCCTGAGTTAATATTTATTTACTTGTTAGACGCCCTGATGTGTCAGAGGACAAATAAAATCAATCATCATACTGCATGGATACAGCTCCATTAATCGTAACATCTGGTTCTCTCTGTGAGGGGAAAAACAAGTTCCAGAGCTGCCTTGTGTCCTTCTACACATTAAATAAACCAGGAACTCTGCATTTCAAGCTTTGTTTGATAAATAAAAAGCACAGAGCAGAGTAGAAGGACACTGTAGCTGCAAGACATCCAGCCCTTAACTATGATGTGAAGTTAACTCTATCTATACCCAGATACTCAAAGCTGAATGTTTTTATTTTCTGCAGGTTGCCGTCTGCTGTATCTGCTTTTTCGTCATTCTGCCACTGAACCTTGTGGGGACAATTCTGGGGAGGAATCTTTCCGGCCAGCCAAACTTCCCCTGCAGAGTGAACGCTGTGCCTCGACCAATCCCTGAGAAGAAATGGTACAACATGTTCCTGACATGTTTGGGGTCATTTTAGTTTTTGAGTATCGAGGGGTTTTAGGAATTCAAACTGATGCAGAGTTTGAGACAGTTACAAGATTCATCCACAATACTTTAAAGAAAAAATAAAGCAAACTGTTACTGAGTGTGTTAAGTAGATAATGAGGGAAATACATTATATATTGATTTTACATGGATTTGGTACTTATGGATGAAAGAGGATTAGGGTCATTAATGCATTTTTGAATGTTTATTTCTGAATATTAAGACAGTTTCAATAAAAGATCAGAGCTCAAATGGGCTAAATTGACCAACTTAGTATTTAGATTAATTTTTCAGTGGCCCTAATCCTCAGATCAACCCTGAAATGAACCAATTAAAAGACAGATGTTAGAATACATGGTTTAAATGGTCATGTCAGTCATACCATGTTGAGTATTCATTCATACAGTGTGTGTCTGGGTCACAGAGAGGAGTGTAAAGAACGAGCGGTGGGCAGTGACGAAGGTGAACTCATGCATGAAATCAATCCTAAATTTCGTCCGGCCTGTGGTCCAGTGTTTGGCATCAGGTCTGACATCCACAACAGTTTTTCTGTCTGCACTAAGTCTTTTAGGTAACAAAAAAATAGCAAAGCAATAAACAGAGTGCATTAACATTTCCAACCTCCTGCCAAGCACCGTGAGCGGCTGCCAACAGGAAATGGCAGAAGTGACCTCAGGCCGCTGTCACACTTTGCTAGAATTTCCATGTCGGGTCTCACTTTTCTGTTGTCTTCTCATTACACAATAGGTCATGTATCCTTTCCTCTGTGTGTGTGTGTGTTTGTGTGTGTGTGTGTGGGGTGGGATTCACC
The DNA here is from genome assembly GCA_008086565.1 of Thalassoma bifasciatum. Taxonomy (NCBI): domain Eukaryota; kingdom Metazoa; phylum Chordata; class Actinopteri; order Labriformes; family Labridae; genus Thalassoma; species Thalassoma bifasciatum. The sequence continues at coordinate 9,460 of RPOG01006065.1, forward strand.
TTTGTATTCATTCCCTTATCTTGTGATCTCACAGGTTCATGGAGCCAGCTGTCATCGTCTGCCTCGGAGGAATCCTTCCATTTGGGTCTATTTTCATTGAAATGTAAGTCGACTGAGAGCTGTGCTTGTGTGTGTGTGTGTGTGTGTGTGTTGGAGCTTGTTTCTGCAGCAGGTGACATGTTTTCTTCCTCATTCCTCAGGTACTTTATCTTCACGTCCTTCTGGGCCTATAAAATCTACTACGTCTACGGCTTCATGATGCTCGTCCTGGTGATCCTGTGCATCGTGACTGTGTGCGTCACCATCGTGTGCACGTACTTTCTGCTCAATGCTGAGGACTACAGATGGTGAGTGTAGCTCTTGAGCCTGGCACTAACTTCTCGTACCACACTGTCAAAGTGGCAGACGAGATGAATGAGTGAGTGAATGAGTGAACCTGCAGCATCCGTCCCTCACTGTCTTATGTCTTTTTAGGCAATGGACAAGCTTCCTCTCTGCTGCATCCACCGCTGTTTACGTCTACATGTATTCCTTTTACTACTACTTCTTCAAAACCAAGTGAGTATTAGACTTCCTTTGAAAGCGAATGACTCCATGAATATGTCGATTTTAATAGATGAGAGAAATACCACATGCTCAATCAGAGGGACTTCTTCCATTTCTCATACAATGAATTCTGTTTTAATCCAGGATGTACGGACTCTTCCAGACGTCTTTCTATTTCGGCTACATGGCCGTGTTCAGCACTGCCCTAGGAATCATGTGTGGTGAGTCCCAAACTGGTTTAAATCATTACTGCAGGACTAAGCTCATGTTTGACACTGTGAGACCTCATTCTCACTGCAGGGTTTAAATGTTTCAGCTCAGATTTATTGTCCGTATCTAATTCTGTTGTTCATGGTACTTTGTACACGCGGCATGTATCAGATTCTTGTGTGAACAGTTTTCGGTCTTGAAATGATCCACATGTGCAAAGGATCAGCAGATTTGGGAAAGTTTACATAGTGGCCATTGGGGATGGGAATTTACAGTAATCCTACTCGGTTACTTGAGTTACCCAAGGGAAGCAGGGACGCAGACTTGTTGATTAAGCACAAAGAATAAAATGGCTCAATCGGATACGGACCTTATAGACCCAAACTGTAGACTTCATGCCTGTAAAATAACGGTGGCATTCAATATTAAAACATGAATATGAATAAAAAAACAACAGAAAGCGATTTCAATTTGAAAAGCATCTATTTAACATACATAGCAGCCTCTTTAATTTACAATCTGTTTAACATTCTGGTGTCATGTCAATGCTGCAGGGTATATGGTTTTAGTTTTGTGTTGTTTCACACTCCCAAATAAGAGCCCAAATCATGTATTCATGATTAAAATAAATAAATAACCACTGGGTTAATCAACTAAAATACTAACCAGCAATTTGCCTTCACTGCACAATCACATTCAGGATCACAACGACATATGCTAACAGGGCCAGCAAGTGACATGATGTGAGACTTCCTGTTTTCTGTCCCTGCTCATTTCTCCCTGCGTGGTTGGTTAAGCATTGAACTCGTACTTTTATGGTTTGTAAGTTTAACACCATGTCTTGTACTGCTCATTAAATGCATTTCTAGGTCTAAGTATTTTCAGGCATCACTTTACTTGACAAACCGACAATTCTGTATTTGTATTAAACCTGGTGCGGTGTCTGTTTGTGCTGAAGTTGCAGCCGGGGGAGTTATACGTTCATTGTGTTTTTTCGTAGTATATTCAGTTGGGCAAATAAAAACAAAGCTGGGTCAAATATGTAACACACTGTGTGACTTCAAGTTTAGTAGCAAAAACTAGCAGGTAACAAAATTCCAGAATAACAGTGAGTACTCGAATCCTTGTACACGTCTCAAGTAGCCACAAAAGTAAAGTAAACATGGTCTAAGGTCTCATGCTAGTAAAATCTTTGAGCATCTTGTAGAAAGGAAGAGGAACCAGCTCCATTGCTGCTGTCTTTCATGTTTGTGAACTCATGTTTGTTTGCCAAAAATAGAAATCAAAATTGTGAATATGGCTGTTCAGACTGAGGGATCATCTGAAAAGGTCCAAAAGTCTTTTCACAGAGCTCCAAACCAAGCTGAAAAGCTCTTAGGGGGCAGGTAGAGTCTTAAGGTCTTTGCACACTGAGTCTGTGTTCGTTATCTGAAATTGGTGCACATTGTAAAAGAACCACATGGTCATCATCACAACTTGATGATGATTCCATTTCTTTTGCACTGTGAAATTTTGTAATAGATAGGAAAATTAACAAACGGGATTCAGTGTACAAGGTGCCTGTGCATGATGGGTTTTTTGGGGGGGATTATGGATCGGAAAAACACATCCAAAAGTAACAGACTCAGTGTGCAAAGGCCTTTACAGTTTAGGCCATGGCCCCATGAGTTTAGTCATAAGCAGGTGCCTGGGTTCAATCCTGAGCCATGGGATGATGTAGGAACATTCTCAAAGAAACTCAGAACAAGGAGGCGACATAAACTTTATCTTCACAGGGAGTGATAGTGGTTGTCCCCACTATTTAAAATGACACATTCTTCCTAAAGCTGTGATTGGCTCATCTGCAGAAAGAAAAAAGTGCTCTTGCAGTGATAACAGAAAATGGAGAAGAATAACATTTTAATCTAGGGGTCGACTGAATTTGCTCAGCAGTTGAACAAGTTGATAAAAGGTGTTTTGAAATAATCAGTGTTGTTTGTTCCCAGTTATTCTTTAGGTTGCGTCTGAAATAAATAGTGAAACAGTGCGTTCTTCTTTTCCATGGGTTGATCAAAGATTTACTAAACTACCATGTGTTTTAAACTGAATGTGGATGGAAGATGGTTCGTCTGAGGGATCAAAAACTAAAAAAAGTTTCATATAGCACCTTTGGGTCCTGCTTTGAGTGTGAGCAGCATTTATAAACCAGACCCTAGATCAGACAGTGAGATATGAGCGAGATTAAATTGCATCAGTTTATAACCAGAGACTGAAAAGATGGAGAGTGTCTAGAAACCGAGGTTTTGGCTGTGGAGGTCATTCAGTCATAAACTCATCGAAGGGTATGAATGCGGCTGTGACAGACTGTCAGAAAGCTGCATTGTGCTGTGACAGAGGTCACAAAGAACGATTTGACAACAAGTTACATTCTGCAAAAAATGACACGCTATCAAAACAGTGAACACACACAGAAGGTCAGACACGGCATACACAAGACATTCAGAAGCTCTAGAAATATCTTAGAAAACATCACCAAGTTCAGCAACACTACAGTGAAAATAAAGAACAGCTGCTCTAGGTTTCAGTGCCATTCCAACTGCAATTTAAAAAGGCTTTGCAAAAGGAAAAAATGTTACCACACACATGAAAAACACCTTTTTGTGTATTTTTTTTGTGTAAAACATTTTATTTTTTAACTTCAGCTGTGACAAAAATGCCAATAATGCTAACGTTATAGCATGACTGATTCTAAATATATAAGCTAAATATATATTTAGAAACTAAATATATATTCAGCTTATATATTTAGATGACACTTCATTGGTTAATTAAAAAAAAAATATCAGTGCCACAGAGGATATTACAAAGTGAGACCCATATGAAGTGTTATTTATCATAGCTGAATTTGGAGTAGAAAACTATGTTCTACTTCCATAACTTTTCTGCCCGTTGGAATAACTGTCAATTAAAACCGCTGAAGTTAACATCTTTTTGCTTCCTTTACTGTGGCATTTTCATTCTCGTTGTGGCTTTTGCCTTTGTGTGTTTTGTTTGTGTAGTTGTTTGTTTCCTTTTGCAAAGTATTTGAATTTGCAAACCATCTGACACCTACCATCCTCTTACTAAGGTGACATGAAAGTTCTGATTTCTCCCTGACTGTGTCAAATCATTTAAATTTTGTGAAGTTTTCTCTGAACATGATGAAGGCATTGTTGATCAAAAAAGAGAGAAAGGCAGAGTTTATCATACCCCTGACATGGATGGATGGGTAGATGGATATGGTTTACACATTCTTGCCTCCTTCAGGTGTTAATCTCTGTGTTGATATGTTCTTGTATTTGTCCCATCACGCCGATTCTACAGCTTCAAGTTGAAGCAGCTTCTCTTCTTCAGCTGCAGGCCAAACCTTTCCCCGCTCCTCTAAAACACCTGTATGTAGGGCTGGGCAATTTATCACAAAGTAGTTCAAATCCCAATATGTTCTTTTGCAATATTCTAATCACAATCGTGCAATATTTCTATAACCTGGAATGTGTCAAAATATCAGATACAATTTTTGCAGAAGATGTTTCCTGTTCTACACCAGAGTCACTCAACCCTGCCAAACAAAGGAGACTAACTGAAAAACTGCCTTTACAAAAGAAACAATCTAAGTGGTAAAAAGAGGCAAAAACAGCAGAGCTTAGCAATATAATCTTGTTTTAGGTAGTAAAAGTTACCCAAAAAAAGCAACAAAAATTGGTATCTAAATTAGGATTAAACTTGCAAATACTCAAAAAGTGTCAAGAAATGTTTCAAAAGTAGCAAAAAGAGTGAAAAGTGACTAAAATTGTAAAAAAAAAAAAAAAAAGAGGAAAAGTAACAAAAATTACCAGAAAATTGGGAGTGAACCCAGAAAATAGTGGGAAGGTATAAAAAAATAGTCCAATAGTGGTCAAAAAAGAATAAAAAAGTTACTTTAATGGCCAAAAAGCAACCAAAATTAGAAAGAAAAATTTGGAGGAAACTTAGAAAAATTTAGAAAGTAGCAAAAATGGTGAAAAAAGTGACAAAAAACAGTAAAAAGTGGTAAAAATGGCCAAAAAGCAACAAACACGGCAAGAATGTTGGAATTAAACTTGGAAATTAGTCAGTTTGATGAAAAAAAAGGTCCAGAAGTGGGAAAAAAGTCAAAAGTGACTAAAATGGACAAAAAACAGCTACAAGTGCCAGCGGTAGTGAGTTGTTGTTGTGCTGTAATTAATGTTTCTCTTCATGTCCTACAATTTGATTTTTAAAAAACTTAAGATAAAGACCTAGAAATGACCACACTAAAAAAATCACAAATTGCAATATAGGAAATAATAATTGCAATTAGATTATTTCTGCAAACCGTTCAGCTCTACCTGTCTGTAGACTTCTCAGTCTTCACTTGATGAGTTTTTGCTTAAATCTTAACAGTTACCTGTTTTGTTTTGTCAGGTTTCCTCCTTAAAGTAGAAGCAGATGAATTCTTGAATTTCTCTTGTGCTCTCAGAAACACTCACACACCACGTTTGTTTTTCAGGTGCCGTCGGATACATGGGAACAAGTGCCTTTGTGAGGAAGATCTACACAAATGTGAAAATTGACTGACGAAGCAGCAACGAAACAACACAGGGATATTAAAAGATTTTGCCTCGGCGTATCCCGAGAGACGGCGGGCACAAATCATTCTTTATTACTTTTCTTTCTTGCAAAGAGATTATGAGAATCTCACTTTGTACAATGTAGTTTTTCCATTTTATGAATGAATCTCAGCGCCGTAACTTAAAAGTGAACCAGAGCAAATCTGCAAAAAAAAACAAAAAACAAAGAGAGGAGATAAAACACAAGGTTCTGTTTTTATGTGTTGCTTTCAGAAACTGTTGAAGCAAGTGTTCAAGGCTGACATGGCTTCTGTTTTCCAACCCAGTCCCACCTGAGACCAGAGAACATAATGTGTATTGATGGCATTAGTGTAGCTCTCTTCAGTGAAGAGGCCTAAGTGTATTGAAAGCCTTTGTTCTATTGTGTCAGAATAACAGAGAGTTGGGTTTGTGCCCATGTTTGCTCTTTATTTCTATTTTGTATTCTTGAAGTCACCTGAAATATTGTTACGACATTCTACAGTTAGTTTTGATTTACTTCCGACTCAAAACGACGAGATACAAACAGTTCTGCCGCTCGTAAACCATCCCCCCTTTTCGACTACTCTTGATTCCCCTCTACAGTAGCAATCCATCCAGTCGATGACAGATTTGAGTCCTGCTGTAGTTTACTGTACAGAGCAGAGCAGAGGGCCCGATCCACAGTTGAGGTACAGTAAGAAAACGATTTTTAAATGGATGTTTGATGTGATCTCATTTCCTTGTTTTGTCTGGGTTTTCTTAATGTTTGGGTTTGAATGAAGTCTACTTGTAAAGATAATATATGGATTGGGGGGAGTGTATATAACCTTAATAATGTAACTCTAGATGTAGATCCCAAATGTATTTTCGTTGTACAGATTTACTACA